>JAKOGI010000429.1:0-117500 GCA_029747015.1 Carnegiea gigantea
ATATATATATATATATATATATATATATATATCTATACAAATATCTGTATATATTTATATTTGCTCGCGCTGGCACACACACAGATATAAATATTAGTGAACCTTTGACTTCGACCTTCGGTGTTCGGAAGTCGGGATCTTCAAATTCACCATAGGGACTTGAGAGTGGAGTGTTTTTGGGATCTGAAACTTCTTCTTTAGGGAAGCAAAAATTCAAATGCACAGGATCACGTAATGTTTCGTCACTGCCTTATATATGTGGTCGCGACGGCACAACAAGGAAACCTTTTTACGTGCCAAAACAAGAAATTAACGTGCTTAATAAAAATTTTAAAAAAAGCTTACTAATTTTTGTAATTGTGCATTTAACTAATAAAACCGTTTTGAGAGATATATTCTCAGATAAAAACACAGAAATATCAGATAAAACAATGAATATGAACCATAAGTATCAAAAATCCTAATAATGAGAAACATATAGGCAAAATCCTACGTATTCAAAATCAAAATCAGCTGAAATTGTGGGTGCAAAACTCACCAGATCTTCTTGGTCACCGACACTTATCGCTGATCTTGCGCTTTGCTTTAGGGGGAGAAAGAGGGGTGGAGTCAACATTTGCCTTTGACCTTTGGCGTTCGGGAGTCATGATCTTCAAATTCACCATTAAGACTTGAGAGTTGAGTGCTTTGGGGATCTGAATCTTCTTCTCCAAGAAACCAAAAATTTTAAAGTACGGGCTCACGGAAGGTTTCCTCACCGCCTTATATATATAGTCGCGGCGGTACGACAGGGAAACTTTTTTCGCGTACCAAAACAAGAATTTAACTTGCTTAAAATAAATTTTTTAAAAAAATCTTACTAGTTTTTGTAATTGTGGTTTTAACTAATAAAACCACTTTAAGAGATATATTTTGTGATAAAAACACAGAAATATCAGATAAAACAATCACTATAAACTATAAATATCAATAATCCTAAATATCAATAATCCTAACAATGGGAAACATAGAAGCGAAACCCTAGGAGTTCAAAAGCAAATCAGCTGAAATTGGAGGTGCAAAACATACCGCATCTTCTTCGGATGCCTGCACTTGTCGCTAATCTTGCGCTTTGCTTTAGGGGGAGAAAGAGGGGCGGGGTCAACGTTTGAATTCGACGACCGGTGTTCAGGAGCCTTATATATTTAGTCACGGCGGCGCAGCAGGGAAACTTTTTCCTCATACCAAAACAAGAATTTAACTTGTTTAAAAAAATTTTCTGAAAAAACTTGCTAGTTTTTCTGATTGTGCTTTTAACTAATAAAACCACTCCGAGATATATATTCTCAGATAAAAACACAGAAACATCAGATAAAACAATCACTATGAACCACAAATTATAAAACTCCTAACATTGAGAAACACAGAAGGAAAACCCTAGGAATTCAGAATCAAAATCAACTGAAATTGGAGGAGCGAAACCTACCAGATTTTCTTGGGACGCCTGTAGTTGTTGCTGATCTAGCGCTTTGCTTTATGGGGGAAAAGGGGGCAGACTCAACATTTGACTTCGACCTTCGATGTTCGGGAGCCTTAATCTTCAAATTCACCATTGAGACTTGAGAGTGGAGTGTTTTTGGGGATCTGAAACTTCTTCTCCAAGAACCAGAAGTTCAAAAGGATAGCCTCACAAAAGGTTTGCTCACTACCTTATATATGTAGTTGCGGTGGCGCAACAGGGAAACTTTTTTGGCGTACCAAAACAAGAAATTAACTTGCTTTATAAAAATTTAAAAAGCAACTTACTAGTTTTTGTAATTGTGCATTTAACTAATAAAACCGCTTTGACAGATATATTCTCAGATATAAACACATAAACATCAGATAAAACAATCATTATAAATCGTAAATATCAAAAATCCTAACAATGAGAAACACAGATGCAAAACCCTTGGAATTCAAAATCAAATTTAGCTGAAATTGGAGGTGCGAAACTTACCAGATCTTCTTGGGATGCCAGCACTTATCGCTGATCTTGCGCTTTGCTTTAGGGGGAGAAAGAGGGGCAGAGTCAACCTTTGACTTCGACCTTCGGTGTTCGGGTGTCTTGATCTTCAAATTCACCATTGAGACTTGAGAGTGGAGTATTTTTTGGGATCCGAAACTTCTTCTCCAAGGAACCAAAAATTAGAAAGTACATGCTCACGAAAAGTTTCCTCACCGCCTTATATATCTATCGTGGTGGCGCAACAGGGTAACGTTTTCGACATACCAACACAAGAATTTAACTTGCTAAAAAAAATTTTAAAAAAAACATACTTGTTTTTCTAATTGTGCTTTAACTAATGGAACCACTTCGAGAGATATATTTTCAGATAAAAACACAAAAACAACAAATAAAACAATGACTATAAACTGTAAATATCAAAAATCCTAACAATGAGAAACACAGAAGCAAAACCCTAGGAATTCAAAATCAAAATCAGTTGAAATTGGAGGTGCAAAACTTACCAGATCTTCTTGGGATGCCTGCACTTGTCGCTGATCTTACGCTTTGCTTTAGGGGGAGGAAGAGGGGTGGAGTCAGCCATTGACTTCGACCTTCATTGTTCAAGAGTCTAGATCTTCAAATTCATTGTTAACACCTGAGAGTGGAGTGTTTTTGGGTGCTGAAACTTCTTCTCCTAGAAACCAAAAATTTACAAGTACAGGCTAATGAAAGGTTTCCCAACCACCTTGTATATAGAGTCGCGCTAGTGCAACAGGGAAGCTTTTTCCGCGTACCAAAACAAGAATTTAAGTTGCTTAAAATTTTTTTTAAAAAAACTTACTAGCTTTTCGAATTGTGATTTTAACTAACAAAACCACTTTGAGGGATATATTTTCAGATAAAAATACAAAAACATCAGATAAAACAATCGCTATAAACCATAAATATCAAAAATCCTAACAATGAGAAACAAAGAAGCAAAACCCTAGGACTTCAAAATGGAAATCAGTTGAAATTGGAGGTGCGAAACTTACCAGATATTCTTCGAATGCCTACATTTGTCGTTGATCTTGCACTTTGCCATAAGGGGAGAAAGAGGAGTGAAGCCAACCTTTGACTTCGACCTTTGGTGTTCAGGAGAGTTGATCTTCAAATTCACCATCGAGACTTGAGAGTGGAGTTTTTTTGGAGATCTTAAACTTCTTCTCCAAGGAACCAAAATTTCAAAAGTATAGGCTCACGAAAGGTTTCCCCACCACCTTATATATATAGTCATGGCGACGTAACAAGGAAACATTTTCGCTTACCAAAACAAGAATTTAACTTGCTTAATAAAAATTTTTTTAAAAAACCTTACTAGTTTTTGTAATTGTGCATTTAACTAATAAAACCACTTTGAGAGATATATTCTTAGAATAAAAGCATAGAAACGTCAGATAAAACGATCACTATAAACCACAAATATCAAAAACCCTAACAATGACAAACATAGAAGCAAAACCCTAGGAATTCAAAATCAAAATCAGCTAAAATTTGAAGTGCGAAACTCACTGGATCTTCTTGGGAGTCATGATCCTCAAATTCACCATTGAGACTTGAGAGTTGAGTGTTTTTGGGGATCTGAAACTTTTTCTTCGAGGAACCAAAAATTCAAAAGTACGCGTTTATGAAAGGTTTCCTCACCGCTTTATATATATAGTCACGACAGCGCGACAGAGAAACTTTTCCGTGTACCAAAACAAGAATTTAACCTGCTTAAAATAATTTTAAGAAAATCTTACAAGTTTTTCTTGTTGTGGTTTTAAATAATGAAACCACTTTGAGAGATATGTTCTAAGATAAGAACACAGAAACATCATATAAAATAATCACTATAAACCTTAAATATCAAAAATCTTAACAATGAGAAACACAGAAGCAAAACTCTAGGTATTCGAAATCAAAATAAGCGAAAATAGGACGTGCAAACCTTATTGGATCATTTTTGGGATGCATGCACTTGTCGCTGATCTTGCGCTTTGCTTTAAGGAAGGAAAGAGGGATGGAGTCAACCTTTGACTTTCACCTTTGGTATTCGGGAGTCCTGATCTTCAAATTCACTATTAGGAGTTGAAAGTAGAGTGTTTTTGGGGATCTGAAACTTCTTCTCTAAGGAACCAAAAATTCACGCTCACGAAAGATTCCTTCACCGCCTTATATATGTAGTCGCGACGGTGCAATAGGGAAACTTTTTTCGCGTATCAAAATAAAAATTAACTTGCTTAATAAAAATTTTAAAAAAAACTTACTAGTTTTTGTAATTATGCATTTAACTGATAAAACCGGTTTGAGAGACATATTCTTAGGTAAAAACACAAAAACATCAGATAAAACAATCACTATAAACCATAAATATCAAAAATTCTAACAATGAGAAACACAGAGCACTACACGAAAAATAATTTGTGTCAACGACTAAAGCCGTTGCAGAAAATTATATGTCGTTGTGTTAAATATTTATCGCAACGACAATTGTCGTTATGGGGTCGTTGTCTGTATGCGCGTTACAAAGGAATACTGTGACAACAACCTATCGTTGTAAAAAACCATTTCTTGCAACAATAATTGTTGTTGCTATAAGTTTGTCACTGCTAAAGAGCAAATCACTGCCTGAACTATGCATATGCCTTCTGTAACGGAAAAATGTCATTGCAATAAACTAGAGTGTTTTTAGCAACGACATAGCTCGTTGCCAAATATGGCAATGGCTTCTATGACGTAAAAACGTCATTACAATAAATTTGATTCTTTTCAGCAACAATACAGTTCGAGGTGAAAGTTGCTTTCAGCCATTTTAAGTTACTAAGGCTGTTTAAGTTCAAGCATAGGGAATATTGCATATATTTTGAAGTTCAACTTGGGGGTTATATGAAATAGTAAGCCAACATGAACTCACAATTAGAAAATCGCTTGTAATCACAACATAATTGGAAGGATTCATTCAAAATGGTAGACGTCACCTTAATGATAAGGGCAATCTACTGATTAACAAAGGATCCCTTATTCAAATCCATAAAAGGCAAAACCCACCAACGCAATTTGTGAGCAAAATAAGATGTTTCCCTGCAATACATGATCCTTCGTAAGGTGACTCGCCAAAATGTCCCATATTAACCCGTCATGGTTCTTCGGTTTGATTATGATGATACCTGCATGTTAATGAAACATAGATGAAAAACAATGTAAGTTCTTACACCTTTATTTACATTTTAAGCTCCAAAAAAAGGTAAATCTACAAGTGAGCTTTGAAAAAAATATACTTCAAGATTGAAGCCTTTGAATTAGCTCATATTCAAATATATCAGTGAACAAAAATGCAGGTAACTGCATAAAAGTCAAGCATGAGCAATAAGAACTTGGTATTAACTGAAAAATGTGATTCACGATCGTAAACACACAATCATGATTTATTATACTTACTATAGAATATTTTGGCATTACTGTTACTCTTAAAAGGGCTATAATTAAGGTTTGGGATTATTCAATACCATAACTAGAAATTGATTTGCAATTGGAGCATATCCAAAGGCTAGAAATAGATTTGCAATTGGAGCTCATTCAAAGGCTAGCAGGAGAAGGAAGTTCTAACTCAACCCAACCCAACCACGCAATGTGTCATTGAAACGATGTACATGCCCATCCAACATGATTGGTCTATTCAAGCCAACTACATAGCAAGGGAGGTCAATCTCACTCCATCTGTCTTATAGATAGAAATAGGAAATAACAGCGCAAGGGCCTTCACTTGCACATATAATGCCCCCCAACCCAAATGATAGAATTGCTTTGGAAAGGGATATGAATGTTGCTTAAATGGCCAATAAAATGTAACAAGACACCCAGAGGGAGATACATGGTTGAAGCTTAATTGACATTGGAACTCAATTTGCATGTATCAAAGCATGCCCTATTTTTAGATTTACGCATATTTCTTTTTCGTTAACCTTAAGTTGCTGTCTTCAAGTACATAATACTAAACATTATTATAAAAATATGTCCAAAATCATGGAAGAAATCAATTTACCTTTAATGATATCACTGAAGAGAAGATGCAATAGGTACCCGAGAGGCCCATTTTTCAATCATCTCCTGCCTGAACTCATCTAGTTTATGCTGTTGCTCTTCTTTTTGCTTTTCTTGCCTTTCTCTTTGTTTTTTATTGGAGGAAAAGTTTTAATATTTATAAACCTCAAGCGCAAGGTGTATCGTTGAGTACTTGGGGTGTCATCCGCAGAAGTTGTGTTTCCAACTACCAGGGCTAACTAAAGCGTCTCGAGTTAGGCAAGATCGAAGGGGAAAGAGGGTAAACTAAACTATGTTAACAAACATAGAAAAAGCGACTTGGAGTTGTGATTTGACCAATGGACAAAATAATTAATTAAAACAAGTCCTAACCTACCCAAACTACGTCATGAACGAGAGATGGTCGGTTGCGACATTGAAGACCACTCAAGTACTCTCTCAAGGGTCATGAGCTAGTCTAATTAGCCTAACCACCTATTTTCATAGGGTTAGCCCAATTACACCACAAAATTAGCAACCCCGGACCTAGCTCGAATCGGATGCTATTTTCATGTCCCAAACTCGGCTATTTCCTCTCCCACACTAGATAATTGATCTCACCTCTTTGCATAAGTTAATTGCCCCAAAACAAGGATGAAAGCTCTTTCAAGCATTTCACCGAACACTTAGTGGGCGTGAGAGAAAACTCTAAATTCTAGGCATAGATTGGGTATGGTTAGGCCAAATACAAGACTAATTAGCCATCAAGAGGCTAATCACAATCCAAGCCAACACAATCTACCAATTAAACATCACAAACACATGAAAACCTAAACTAACAAACGAGAACATAAACTTGAAGAAGAAAACAAAGGGAATGAAATAAAACGAATCAAAACAACTAAATAACATGAATTAACAAAGAAAACTAAACATATAAACAAAACAAAACAAATACAAGAATTAAACTAGCAAAACGTAAACAAGAATAATGTATGAAATAAAGAGAGAAAAGGAAAGAAAACTTAGTCTTGAATTGATAGAAGGAACTTGAAATCCAAAGGTTGAATCCAAGATTACAATCTTCAATCCTAAACTAATCCTCATATTGAGGTTTTATTTGCTAAAATCTAACCTAAACTATCCTAGAAATCCCCAGAGAGAAGCCCCAAGCAGACCCCCGTGCCACCTCCTGCAAAACTGGCTGAAAATCGGCTTTTATCACGGAAGCAGACCCCAACGCATGGCCATGCGCCACCATGTATGGTCAGACGCACGGCCATGCGCCTGGGCGTACCATCCGTGTGTGGCTTCGGCCACCAGTGCACGGCTGTGCTATCTTGCAGGATAGCCGTGCACTGTTCTTGTCAGCTTCCTTTTGCTCCCGGGAATTGTCAGACCTCTATTCCACCTCGAAATGCATCCCAAATGCCTCATTCCTTATTAAAGTTGGTAAGTTTCTCGTCTCTTTGGCAAAACTCCTAGAAAACAAGCAAACCAACCAAATAAGTACATTATGAACTGAAAGAGGCAAATTTGACCCTTTCTCCTTAAGATTCGATATGAAAATCATGAGAAAAGTGGGTCAAATAAGGGGTAAAATGAGGTCAAATATCGGTGCAACAAATACCCCCATACCTATGTTTTGCTCGTCCTCTAGCAAAGTGAAAATGAAAACTAAACTAAACAACTAACCCACTTTCGTAGGAATCACGCTTGCATTTAGCGTATGCGACAAGCCCTTTAAACCCCTTGGTTCCCCCAAGTGGACGAGTAAGGTTTCGTGAGGGTTTGCAGAAGATACAACAACATCACCTCTCAGTGTGGGTCCCGCTTTCGCGGGGTCTGGGGAGATCCAAATGTAGGTAGCCTTACCTCTACCGGCATCTCTGCCCGTAGAGAGGCTGATTCCACGAGACCCACAAAAACAAGATTTTTGTGCAAACATTTTGTAGAAGAGGGCTTTTGAGAAAATATTACCCACAAAATCCCAAAAAGGATAACAAAGAAAAGAGAAAAAAAAATCGAAAATCGAAAAATGAATAAATAAATAAATAAATAAAATAAAATAAAAAATGACAAAACACGAAATATACATGGGGGTAAACTGTACACAATCGGATCAACCAAAACCTCCTAGTAACTGAACTATCAGTCTGTACACAAGCATTATATACATTTCAGGACACATCATCCCAAAGAATGACATCCAGATATCAGCTTTTCGCCCCACGACGCATGAGAATATTGAATCCATCTTAGTGCCTGGTGTGCAAGTGTACATCACCCTAAGACTTTGGCTTACCAAAATCAAACTCGATCCCACTTAACTGACACAAGCTACCTTATTGATTTGCTAGCATGGAAAACAAGCTTTCCCAATAGCAGTATTGCCTTGAAGGGTAGCACCCAGTAGCGTATGCCTCAAAGTGGTACTTGTCATTCCAAACTCTTTTCTTCCCCTTTTTTTTTTTCTTTCCTCCCTTTTTTTTTTAATTCCAAACTCTTGCCACGCCTCAAAGGGATACACCTAGTAGCGTATGAGTTTGTTTGTTTTTGCTTTTGTTTTTGGAAAAGGGGTGCAAGCACATACAAATATAACTATGCAGTAGACAAGTGGGAGAGTCGATTATGGAAGATTAAGAATGTAAGATAATGATAATACATAAATTAGAACTGAATTACAAAATTACAGTGGACTGTTGGGATTAGAAATGAGGCATAAAATGACAGACTTGGGACAAATATCTATCATGCACATTATATTTATATACGAGCTAATAGCCAAGGTACTGGCGATCAAGGCTGATCAAATAGTACAAAACTCCCCTAAATCCAAAAAAAAAGGAAAAATTATACAAAAAAGAGAAAAATTAAAAAATTTACACAAAAATGAAAAAGGGGAGATGACCCCACCCCTACACTTAAATCTCATAATGTCCTCATTGGGAGCTGAGAGTCATCATCAACTATAAAACACACAAAAATAAAGAAAATAAAATCACACATAAGACACACGAAATAAAACAAACACACAAGAACACTAAACCTACACACATATACAAGCTAGCACACTCTCCTAAAAACAATCACCAAATCAAAAATAAGACCACACATATGTACAAAACTAATCACCAAAAACAAAGATATACCAATCCATCAACACCACCAATCACAACACACAAATATCCACAAAAACACAAAAACGGTGATCATAACCATCAATGGCTCAACAACATTCCAAATTTCTCCTCAAAATGATTACCATAAAAGTACAATTCTAATATCCACATCTAAACAAAAACAAAAAGAGAGAAAATAAAAAATAAAAAGAAAGGAGGGGAGAGTGAGAATGATTATGCCAGGTTAGGTACTGACTGTACCCGACCTATTCCACAAGGGCGCAAGGAGCATCAGCCACTGCTTGTCTCTCAAGAGGTGAGCTGCCAACTTAGATACAGTCAACGCTCTCAGAAGCTTATCGTGTACTTTTGCATGCATCTCAAAATAATGTTAATAAGAGGACACTAGTAAAGATGGAGCAAACAAAGTCAATGGCCTCTCAAACTCATCAAATGCTATAGAAAAATCGAAATAATAATCAATGAAATTGGTCCACTCAATTTTCCTAGGCATGTCCTCTAGGTATGCACAATAAAGGCGCAAGGACGGATTATACCCTTGAATGTCACCTAGGGACTCATGAAATGCATGTAAGTGAGAGGGCATGGTGGGAAGTAAAGGGGATGAAATGGGGGTCAAGTCAAGTGGCTCGGTGCAAATTGGGTCGATATGCTCAATGCTAGGAGTGGCACCAACAACCAAACTATCATCACACAGCTTCTCAAAAGGAGCCTCCTCAAGATGTGACTCAACCAAGATACGTTCTTTTGACCAAGTAGAAAAATCATCCTCCAAAACAGTAACATCACCCTTGTATGGCTCACCTATCTCTAACCCTGAGCACTGAGCTAAAGGGAGGGGAGAAGCATGTAAGGTCAAAGCACTGACTATAGTGCCTATGGGTGCACTAGTAGAGGATAGAGCAACAAGTGATGAAGAGGTCAAGGGAGGGTCAGGCGCTTCCTCTAGGTCAGTGTAAGGTATATCATCAATAAAACTCGACCCTAGGGGAAGAGAAGACTCGTAATCCTCATAGAGACTAACCTCTAGTCTAGGGGAGGCTAGATTAGGGGCGATCTCATGCAATAAACCACACTCCCTTATCCTACTAACAAAACGCTCATGTTGCTCATTCATTGTCCCTATCATGGCATCAAGTCTAGCATAACATTCATCAGAAACATCATAATAGGGATAAGAATTCACATCATGGTCAAAAGATTGGCAAAAAGAGCACAACACATGAGGGTAAGAAGAGTAGTGATGATATGAGTCCCTAGCATCATGAGATGGCCATTGATGCCAAGCTAGAGACTCAACTAAATCCCACATGTCATCAACATATAAGGAACACAGATCACCATAACACATGGACTCGAGGGTGGCTCGGGTCTCATGTGTTATCCTCTCAAGCACAACATCGCATATTTTTCATTTTTGATACGTGAAATGCACATATTGAGCACGATAATCATTCAATCGAGACAAATATTGCCAAAAAAGTTCATGCTCAAATTGAGGTAAATGGAAAATAGCCATCTTGAATTATTTTTTTCAAATTTTTTATTTTTTATTTTTTTTTTTTTGCATTTTTTGAGGACCTAGCCTCGAATGCTGAAGTAAACCCCAATATTGAAAGGCGCCAACTCCCCGGCAATGGCGCCAAAAACTTGTTGGAGGAAAAGTTTTAATATTTATAAATCCCAAGTGCAAGGTGTATTATTGAGTACTTGGGGTGTAGTCCGCAGGGAGTTGTGTTTCCAACTACTAGGGCTAACTAAAGCGTCTCGAGGTAGGCAAGATCGAAGGGAAAAGAGGGTAAACTAAACTACGCTAACAAACATAGAAAAAGCGACTTGGAGTTGTGATTTGACCAATGGACGAACCAACTAATTAAGAGAAATCCTAACCTACCCAAACTACGTCATGAACGAGAGATGGTCGGTTGCGACATCGAAGACCACCCAAGTCCTCTCTCAAGGGTCATGAGCTAGTCTAATTAGCCTAACCACCTATTTTCATAGGATTAGCCCAATTAGACCACAAAATTAGCAACCCTGGACCTAGCTCGAATCGGATACTATTTTCATGTCTCGAACTCGGCTATTCCCTCTCCCACACTAGCTAATTGACCTCACCTCTCAGCATAAGTCAATTGCCCCAAAACATGGATGAAAGCTCTTTCAAGCATTTCATCGAACACTTGGCGGGCGTGAGAGAAAACTCTAAATTCTAGGCATAGATTGGGTATGGTTAGGCCAAATACAAGACTAATTAGCCATCAAGAGGCTAATCACAATCCAAACTAACATAATCCACCAATTAAACATCACAAACACATCAAAACCTAAACTAGCAAACAAGAACATAAACTTGAAGAAGAAAACAAAGAGAATGAAATAAAACGAATCTAAACAACTAAATAACATGAATTAACAAAGAAAACTAAACATATAAACTAAACTAAACAAATACGAAAATTAAACTAGCAAAACATAAACAAGAACAATATATGAAATAAAGAGAGAAAAGGAAAGAAAACTTAATCTTGAATTGATAGAAGGAGCTTGAAATTCAAAAGTTGAATCCAAGATTACAATCTTCAATCCTAAACTAATCCTTCTATTGAGGTTTTATTTGCTAAAACCTAATCTAAACTACCCTAGAAATCGCTAAAGAGAAGCCCCAAGCGAACTCCCGTGCCACCTCCTGCAAAACTGGCCGAGAATCGGCTTTTATCGCGGAAGCAGACCCCGACGCGCGGCCGTGCCCAGACGCACGGCCGGCCGTGCGCCGCCATGCATGGTGAGACGCACGGCCGTGGCCTAGGCATGCCGGCCGTGCGTGGCTTCGGCCATCGGTGCACGGCCGTGCTATCCTGCAGGATAGCCGTGCACTGTTCTTTACAGCCTTCTTTTGCTCCCGGGGCTTGTCGCGCTTCTATTCCACCTCGAAATGCATCTCAAATGCCTCATTCCTTATTAAAGTTGGTGAGTTTCTCATCTCTTTAGCAAAACTCCTAGAAAACAAGCAAACGCACTAAATAAGTACATTATGAACCGAAAAAGGCAAAATTGACCCTTTCTCCTTAAGATTCGACATGAAAACCATGAGAAAAGTGGGTCAAATAAGGGGTAAAATGAGGTCAAATATCGGTACAACATTTTTTTACTCCTTACATTCCAGTAATGTAGCCTCTAACTCGTCTATCTTGTTTTGTTGTTGTTCAATCTTTTCTTCTTGCTCCTGTTACTGCTTTTTCTTGGTATAACCATGAATTCCAGTTCCTTTTCTGCGAAAATAGCCTGATCTAGGTCCAAGACCAGCAAGCAGCATCTCTTCTTGCATTTTAGGAGCATCGTCCTCTGAACTCTTTGCTACAAGGTCTTGGAGCTTTTGCTATAATCACATTAAATGATGACAGTAAATTTATGTGATGATAATAAGCCAAAAAAAAAAAGCTCCATAAAACTATCAAAACAAATGATACATTTACTTCCATAGAACGATCGCGATCAGCCCATTCAAGTTTGCCTTTTTTATTAAAGTGTGTGTGCTTAGCAAGCCAAATCACATCAGCTGTAGGTTTCACATTTGTTGTTTTCTTTTATCTATAAAAGACAATATTTCAAATAGTTTTACAACTATGATAAGCAGCATATTTAAAGGTACTCTAACTAATATTTCATAGTTCACCAGCATGTCTTCTACTTCAACAAAGGACAGATTGCCAGTAGTATGTTTGCACCATTTCTCAGATAGTGGATTTTTTGAATTCCTTGCACTAATTTTCTGTAATGCATCACAAATGAGCAAAGGTTATCAACATTAAGGTGTGTGAAACTACAAGAAAGGAAGGATATGAAAAAAAGGGGAAGAATGCAATGCCTGAAATTCTGGTGATGAAAAACGATCTACACAGTGTGTCCATTGATCCATTCACAAATCATCCGCCAGATTTTTTAATCGTTCATCTCTTGTTGAACTACATTGCTTATAATGGGTATGCAAATGAGATTTCCAAAGACTATATAAGCATTGCATTGTCTCTATAACAAAGCATTGCAAATGAGACATGCATTGAGTGGTATCCTTGAGCTCAAAGTGACCCTAACAAACAAACAAATAGCTTAGTTGTATAAGTTATAAGAATTAAGTTACCAAAAACATAAGAATAGATCCCTAACTATAGTGATTTTACCTGAAGTTCTCTCTACATCCTCTCTCCAGCAATTGAAAATGCTTCTTTCTAGTTTTTAACATTTATGGGTGCTATTGTTCTGGCAACATAACCACAATGATTAACCAATTGCGGGGCATTGTCACAAATGGCTCAAAATACATCATCCAGCAAATAGACTTTAAGTTTTGATTTGCCTCCTTTGGTCTTCATGTCAACAACCATACATTTATATTTTCCTCTTTGCCCTCTACCTCTAGGCCTACTTGTGGTAGATGCTGTTATAAGTATCTAGAGAATGTCAAGCTATAATTAAACTATGAACAAATCTAATTTTCAAATTTAAACAAATACCATGTGTGCTTTGCCTGGTGGACTGTCGAGATGCAGTTCATTTGTCACTTGGGAAGAACCACCTAATTCATTTGCTATACAACATTGAGGTTGCAGTTACTGAACATTCGGAGGATCTACAACTTAATGGATGTTAAGAACACACCAACTCTGCCTAATTTCTTGCTTTTTTGTTGCCTCTTAGACATTGGTTGATTCACCATATCTAAATTTTCAACAATATTAAGCAATAGTTTTTCCCCCAAAAAAAAAAGAATACTAGCTACATAAAGTATTCTCAAATTATAATGTTAATACCAGAATGATTATCTTGAACATTAGTAATTGGCATGCAGAATCCATGTGACTCATCATCTGGATGCTTGTGTGTCAATTTGTGCTTCATCATTATAACAGTTTTGATTATGACCATAATGCTCAAGTTCATTATTTGTTAGTCTAAGCCCCCTTTAAGTTACCATTCTTTTCCGTGCATTTCTACCATTTCCTTCAAAAGTAAACCATCTAACAGTAAACTTCATGCTGATAATCAAGCTTGGGAGTGTTTATATGGAAAAAAAAAAATACTTAATATCTTACCTCTTCCAGCCATATCATTTTTGTTGGGACTTTAGGCTCCTTTTCCTGTATCAAAAGGGTTGAAACAACCAAGCGAGAACCAATATATGAAGGACCACTATAAGAAAATGAAACTATAACAAATAGGAAAAATTAAAGACAACAAAATAAGGACATGACGATATGAGGCACAACTATGCACATCTAGTGTCAATGCACATTGTAAAGATTAGGCAAGCACATAACAGGAGTGTCAAATACAATCTAAAGAAAAATATTCATTCATCAGATATGTAAGAACTTATGTCTTCTTCTCCATCATCACCATGTTCATAATCCTTGCCGTCATCATCATTTATGAAACTATCATTTTGTTCCTCCCTCATATTTTCCAATGCTTTTTTCAACAAATTTATAACACTGACTTCCTTTTGGGTTGTAAAATAATTCCTTGACAGAGGCTGGACATTTCCATCTTCATATGTTGCTGGAGACACATATGAAGAGACACTGTACTCTTCTCGTTGGCATGCATCCTGCTGCTGTGCATGGTTGGCATCACTGGTCAGCATGTTGTATAGGTCATGAGGTTTTGTCTTTATAACAAATTTCCAATCAGGACTTTTTAGATCCTGTACATAAAAATTTGCCCCACTTATGATTCTAACACAAATGGTTCATTAGTCTTTAAAGTACATCCTGTCTTTAAGCTTAATAGGCCATATTCATCCCTTTTGTAGCCTCTGCCAAGAACAATTGAATGCAAATACATGATTTCCTTCATTGTATGTAACTCATAGATATCTTTAAGCACTCCATAATACTCCAAACCATCATCCCCTTTTACCATAATGCCACTGTTTTGGCATTTCCTATTTCCTTCTCTATCAAAGGTGTGAAATCTAAAACCATTAATAATATAGCGCATGTGACGCTTCATAATCCCGGAGGTGTAGCAAACTAAGTTACACAGGTCATCACCAGTAGATCCTTCTTTGCGCAATTATTCCAGCTAATCGAATCACATAAATGGAACATTAATATAATTCACTTTCAATATCATAAACATTATAAAGAAAGCTCTTTCATAAAAGAACATACACGAGTTCGCAACCACTTAGCAAACTGGGCATTTTGCCTGCGTTCTATATTACATGGATTATCTCTTTACAATTCTGCTTTATGCTCCCTATCATAAGGAAAAAGTAGAGGAGAGATCACATATATCTTAAATATAAGCATAGCACAGAAGTCTTGCACAAAGTTCAATACATAGAGAGATTCTTCTAATTAAATGTTTGATTTTCAATGAAACTTAGTTTGTTGGAACAAGAAAAACCTTTCCAATGTATGAAAGATAGGGGGAAAAGTATGACTTACTTTATAAGATCAACAAGCTTATCACAATTATAAAGGACGTACAAATGGACTTGATCAAACTATTGTAAACCGAGCTCAACAGGGGTACCTTTTCCCAAAAGTCGCCCAATTGGTCTAAATATGTCCAGCTTATCACTTGAAGACGACTCATTGTCGACATCATTTCTTTCTCTTCGATTGAACTTGGTGTCAATGTCATTCATGTACCTTGAACAGAATGTAAGACACTCATATGCTAAATACCCCGTTGCAATTGGACCTTTAGGATGTGCTCCATTATGTATGTAAGGTTCAAGGTCCTTAGATACCTAAGAAAAATTAACACACATTAATAAAATTAGCTTTCATAAAGTATTAAAATATGGTGATAAAAATAGTAATCTTGTAGATTATCAACATACCTTTCAATCGGGTACATCTAACGATATTGAACTGGTCCTGTAATTTTTGCTTCTGCTGCCAAGTGTATCACTAAGTCCACCATCACATCGAAAAACGTTGGAGGAAAAACCATCTCCAGTTTGCATAATGTGTAAGGAATTTCTCTTTCGAGAACGTCAAGCTCATCCCAAGTCAAGCTTTTCGAGCAAATATTGCGAAAAAAAGAACTCAGCTCAATTAATGGATCACAAACATTTTTTGGCAATAACCTACTGATAGCAAGAGGAAGAAGTTGCTCAATGAGCACATGAGGGCCGTGACTTTTCATGCATGATATCTTTTTGCCATTGTCTTTTACACATCAGCTGATATTAGACAAGTATCCCTTAGGGGACTTTAAGTTCCTAGACATTTCACACAACAAAGCTTTCTTATGTTGAGTTAAAGTATATGATGCTACTGGAATATGCACCTTGTCTCCAATCTAAAATGGATGTAGCTCACTTCTTATCTTCAAGTTAATCAAATCAAGGCGAGCCTTAATAGTATCTTTGGTTTTGCCTTTTATATTCATCGATGTACCTAAAATTGCATTTGAAACATTCTTTTCAATATGCATTACATCTAAGTTGTGTCGTAGTTTCAACTTGCTCCAACAGGCAAGTCAAAGAAAATACTTTTTTTCTTCCAACCATGTAAACTAGCTAAGTCACCCTTTTTTCTCTTGACACCCTTGCCAAAACAACATTGATCAAATCTTTTAAAATGTTCAAGCACTTCATCCCCTGATCGGGGGGTAGGCACTTGTCATTTTTCTAATGTGTTATCAAAGGCGTTGGCATCCTTTCTCTGTCTATGATTTTGTGGCAACCACCGACGATGACACATGAAACTTCCCTTATGTATGATAGAACGACGTTGTGTTTCCTTATGACAACATGGACATGCATAATTTCCTTTAGTCATCCAACCAGACAAGTCAGCGAATGCCGAAAAATCACTAATAGTCCACAACAATGTTGCATGCAGCATAATATTCTCCTTTAAATTAGTGTTCATGCTAAAAATGTGCTATTTTTAAGGTACTTTTACACCTGTTTTATGCTCGTTATAATCGATTTTTTAGGTTTTTACTTGATTTTATTTTGTTTTGTAGGTTTTGAATAATTACTGCAAAAATGCGAGAAAAACGATGAAAAATACCAGGAAATGAAAAACTAGGCCAAATAGACCCGACCCAATTCCTTAAGCCCACTATTTCAGCCTAATGAAAGAAAAAGGAAAAAAAAAGAGGAGAAAAGCCAACTTAACCGGCCCAAAAATCCCTCCCAAGCATGCCCATCATGTGATCCCGTTTTCTTCCCCATAGGCATGCGAGGCACGTGACCTTCTAATTCCCCCCTTCACTTATCTCTTCTTTCTCTCTCCTCTCGCAGCAAACCCAGACCCTCGACATCCAGAGAACCCCGAAACCCCCAATCATCTCCATCTCTCAACCTCATCTCTCTCTCTCTCTCTTTGCGATTTGTATCTCTCTCTGAACCACGCACCACCATCATCGTCAACCACCTTCATTAGTGCGCTCGCCAGTACCAAATCACACTCCACACGCCAGCACATCAAGCATCGTCACCATCCACGCGTTTCCAAATTCAACGATCGAGATTGAAGAGCTTGGGTATATAATCAAGCTAGCAGCGTGAATAGAGGGCTAATTAGGTAACAATCTAGGTTAGGTTTTCGTTTTTAGGTTGAATTTTAGGATTTTGTTAGTTTAATTCAAATATTAGGAATTCAGGGTTTGTTTTCGGTTTTGGATTTCAGTTTTAGATGCATTCCCAACTTTTCAAATTCCTGTAATATGCTTAATTTCGTTAATTTGGAGTCGAAATACATGTTCTTCTACTTGCAGTCGAAACATTTTGGGTTTGAGTTGATTAATTTTGATTCCCTCCTCTCCTGCCCTGTTTCGGTTTGCTGTGTTTCGCCGGTAATGGGGTTTTATTCCAGCTCTTCCTTCATTGAAGAATCTGAGGTAGTAGTTTATTTGTTTGTTCTGATGTGGCGAAATCTCTCCCTCCCCTGTTTCGATCCCGTTTTGCTTTTATAGTCGTTGTTCTAGGTTATTACTGGGTTTCGATTCAAGCTTGTTTGATTTTGTTGTTCTGGATTCTACTGGGTTTTGCTGGGATGCATCGGATGAAGTAATTTTGATTGCTGTTGAGGATGTTCTGTGATTTTTGAACCTAGTATTGATGATGATGATGTGATTTAGCCCAGGTTGATTAAGTTGTTAGTGGTTGATTGTGTTCTATTTTCGATTTCCCTCCCCCTTCCCAGTAGCTAAATTCTGTTTGTGATGCCAGTAACTTAAAAGGCCTGAATTTAACTTGCATTAATCGATGGTTGTGAGTGGATAGTTGATGTAAATTGCACAGTTGAGGTGATAATGTTCTAATTACGATTGATGATGGTTGTTGGTTATGTTTTGCTCTCAACTACCCCTCCCCTGTTTTGGTCTTTGATTGAAGATTAATGAAGTTTTGTTGATCTGTGGCTAGATTTGGTTCACTTATGTTGCCCATTTCAAGTTTGGCCTAATTATTTTCCTAGATTTATAAGCTTGATTATGTCTTTGGCTGCATTCGCTTTCGTTTCTAATAGCATTGGATAGTGGAGTTCATTCTCATTTCTAGCTTCAGAGGTCTAGTTTGGATTTTTATTATGTTAGTCTTGAGTATCAGGTCTACTCCTTTTATGTGGTTGAGTTGGGTTTTGATGTTTTATAAAAGTTAAAGAATGTTAGAGTTTGCAAATATCTAGGGAATATTTAGAATTTCATTTGTTTATAAGCTTTAATCTCAGTTATTCACTGTTTTAATTAATTTAGAATGGTGCTAGATTTGTTTAATTTCCTACTTAGTGACCTTAATCTCTTCCATCGTCCCTAAGGACACGACCCTCAAGTATTACAGTAAAAGCTGTATGCTTGCGGCTTTTAGTTCATCATTTAAAATATCCCATCAAGTTTTTGACATCGTTGCTGGGGATGACGGCATGAGATTAGGTCATATTTTCATTTTCTTAGCTCCTTTCTTACTTGTTGCTTTGTTTTGTTTATTTCATTATTAATTCTAATTTGGTTTATTAGTCATTTTGTTTAGTTAATTTGATTTGTTTAGTTGATACTTACTTAGTCATTTCTTGCTTAGTCATTTCGTAACTTTGTGTTGGTATGGATTCTCACTTTCTTTATTTTGGTATCGTTTTACTTAGTTTAGTCATTTTATGAAAAAAATTCAAAAATCCAAAAAAATTAGAAAAGTTAAAATCCCAAAAAAAAATTGAAAACCTTCAAAAATACAAAAAAATGGAAAAGCTTAAAATTGAAAAAAAATTTTAAAAACTTGAAAACCATAAAAAAAAATTTAAAAATCCAAAAACCCAAAAAAATTAAAAATCAGAAAACCTCTAATAAATTGAAAAAATTCTAAAAACTTTAAAAACTTCAAATGCTAGTTTTCAATTTTCCGCAATATGAGCATGAATCTTTTTGGAGTTATCTTTCAAGACGTAATAATTATCGTGCTCAACTGAATTATAATTTTCAAAAATTGAAAATTTGTGAGGTCATTGCTGTGGGCCTAAAGGTTGAGTCAAGGAGTTATATTGAATCACTTTGTCCTGGAGGTTTAATAGAATTATTATCTAAAACTCAAAATGAAGTTTGAGATTTCTTTGAAAAGTTAGCTTGGGAAACCTATGAGTTTGAACAAGCTAACAAGGCTTTTAGATACCCAACTCATGGAGAGTATGATTTTTAAGCTAATTCCTATCCTTCAGACCACTTTGTGAATTCCTATGACCCATCTTATTCTTGTGTGCCTCCTGTTTTGTGCGACTATTGTGAATCTCCTGATCATGATGCTTATACTTGTCCTTTTCGTGCTTATGTTGATGCTACGTGTGCAATTTTTGAAAAGAAGACTAATGATATTACTGATCAAATGGTAGAGACTATGAAAGCGAGAATTGCTGCTTATTCTCCATGTTTTAATCAAAATAAGGAGACCAATAGTGAGATTGATGCTAGTTTAGGATCTCCTAAACCTGACATTAGTCTCTATGATGATTTTGAACCCTCTTATTCTGCTAGGCTTAATTTAAGTGAACACATGTGTTTGCCTAGTCTAGAACAAGAGAGTGACCCTCCTACGCCTCTATCAACAGACCTTGCATCCCTCACTAGCTCACCTAAAGATGTCACTGAAGATATCTTAGTTTATGTCGACCTACCCAGCACTCTGAATAACTTTTGTGAGTTTGATGTGAGTGAACAATCTGATACCATTAGTGAGTTAGATATCAGCATCACACCTGAAGTTGAGCCTCATGGTTTACAAGATTCGAAAGCTATTTCACATGAGTTATATGATAAGGTGACTGAACTCACTATGTTAGACTATGATGATGATATTCTTTATGCAGAACATGAATCTTTTTCAAGTGAGCTTGATGTTTCTAAAGATCTTGATGTGGGTTTTCATGTTGAATATGACTCATTCTATTTTGATTCCATCATTCCTGACCTTCTTTTTAAATTAGATGATAATATTCTGCATGTAGAATATGGATCTTTTTCTGGTGAGTTTGATATCCATGGGATTTCTGATAATGGTTATTGTGCTGATTATGAGTGCTTCTCTTTTGATCCCATCCAAATTGAATTCCTTTTTGAATATTGAAAGTCTGAATTTGTTGAGTCTGAGACCATTGCCACTAAGAACTTTGCTTTAGACTAGACTCATACGCATATTGGACTTAACAGACTTATGAAATGTGCATCCCCTATGTTGCCTATACTATTCGTTCATGATGATATAGTTTCTAGGCCAATGACCTCAAAACTGTCTCATTCTAAGTATGTTCATTTTCTTTCTGATTAGGCCCAACTATTTGATAAGTTGAAGCGGGCCCTTACTTGTGCTTTATTGATGTACTTTTTCTGGTTCCAACTCACTGCTTTTCACTGTTGCTATATTATTGAGAGTTGGGCTTCGGTGTTTGATAAGTTGCTACATGCTTTGATGAGTTTTGATTTGAGTTGTAGTTTTCAGGTTAATATGGAGTGGTTGATGCTCCATAAGCCTCATATTGCATAATTTTCGTGAGGCATAGTTTGGATACAACCTGTACCCAACCTGGTATGATCGTTCCAACCTTCTTTTCCTTTCTATTTCTTTTCTTTCTTTTTTTATACTTAGTTGTGGATATTTAGGATTGTGAATATACGGGTGATTGATTTTGAGGAGCAATTTGGGATATGTTGAGCCATGTGGGCTATAATCACCATTGGTTGTGTTTTGATTTTGTGAATACTTGTTAGTTGTGGATATCTAGGGTTGTTTTTATGTTTCACTTTTTAGTGTTTCTTTAGTTTGTTGAGTTTTGATTTTTCTTTGGTTTAGTTTTTGTTTGATAATTTCCTTTTGTTCCCTTTTTGGTGTTTTAGTGACTTTGATTTGGTCTTTCATTTTGTTGTTGTTTTTCTTTTCTTTCGGCTTTTGTCTCATTTTAGGTTTCTTTTGGTTTAGTTTGGGATTTAGTAGATCCTTGGTTTTGGTATTGAGTTAATTTAGTGAATATGTGTGTTTTGGTCTAGTTTTGATTTGTTTTGTTTGGTTTTGGTCTTGTTTGTTTTAATTTAGAATGTGTTTTGTTTTGCTTTCTTTAGTCTTTGGCAATTTTGGTTTTTGGTTTTTGTAAATATGTGTGTTTGCTTTGGTTTTAGTTTTGATTTTTAATTTTCATTTTGGTGATTTTGTGTTTGGTTTTGATTTTGGTCGTGTCTTAGTTTGTATATATTTGTGGTTTAGTGTGGTTTTACAGTTGTATAGCTTATGTGCTTGGTTTTTAGCGCCTTAGTTCCCACAATGAGGACATTGTGAAGTTTTAGTGTGGAGGTGAGGTGCTTATTTTTTTGAAAATTTTTGAAAAATCCAAAAAGATTTTGTTTTTGTTTTTTGGGAATGTTTTGTACTCTTCCTAATTAGCTTGAATCCCCTGTACTTTGGTTAATAGCTTGTATATAAGTAGGATGTGCATGGTAGGTCTCTAACCTCAATATGATATTCTAAGCCCTAATTCTAACTCCAGTTATTCATTATAGATTGTGTAATCCAGTCCTTGTTTATTCCTTCATCATTATTTTTAGGTCCTATGTTTTTATGAATGATTCTCTCACTTGCTTGTGACACGATTACTCTGAAAACAATTGAAAAAAAAAAAGTGTATTATGAATAAAGATGAAAAAAGAAAGGGAAAAAAGAGAATAAAATTTGGAATGATAAGTATCCCTTTGAGACATACGCTACTGGGCGTTACCCTTTGAGGCACGTGCCAGTGGGTGTTATCCTTTGAGGCAATATTGCTACTAGGAAAGCTTGCTTTCAAAGTTAGTATGATAATAATGTAGTTGTGTCAGCTAAGTGGGATTGAGTTTAATTCTGGTAAATCGAAGCCCTGGGATAATGATACACTTGCACATGAGCACCGGGATGGATTCAGAATCGTGATGATCAATGGAGTAAAAATTAGTGCTATGATGTCATTTAGGAGGTAGAGGGCTTTGAAATACATTCTATGCATATGCAGTTCAATAACTTGGTTACATGGACGATTTAGTTAATTAGAATGTGTGCATATCTTTCCCAAATTCTGTACATATTAGTTTTGAGAAAAAACTAAAAAGATTTTTGTGGGTAGTTCACCAAAAAATCCTCACGAGACCCCACTCGTCCACTTGGGAAGATCAAGGGGTTTAAAGGGCTTGTTGCATACGCTAAATGCAACCGTGATTCCTACAACAGTGAGTAAGGATTTTCTTCTCTTATTTTTCATTTTCTGCTAGTTAGTCTAGTTTATTTTACTCGACGATGAGCAAAAATCTTTGTGTGGGGGTGTTTGTTCGTGCTAAAAATGTGCTATTTTTAAGGTACTTTTACACCTGTTTTATGCTTGTTATAATCATTTTTTAAGGTTTTTATTTGATTTTATTTTGTTTTGTAGGTTTTGAATAATTACGACAAAAATGCGAGAAAAACAATGAAAAATACTGGGAAATGAAAAACTGGGCCAAATAGACCCGACCTAATTCCTTAAACCCACTATTTCAGCCCAATGAAAGAAAAAGGAAAAAAAAAGGAGAAAAGCCCAATTTAACTGGCCCAAAAATCCCTCCCAGGCATGCCCATCATGTGATCCGATTTTCTTCCCCACAGGTTTGCGAGGCACGTGACCTTCTAATTCTCCCCTTCATTTATCTCCTCTTTCCCTCTCCTCTTACAGCAAACCCAGACCCTTGACATCCAGAGAACCCCGAAACCCTCCCATCTCCATCTCTCAACCTCATCTCTCTCTCTCTCTGTCTTCGCGATTTCTATCTCTCTCTGAACCACACGCCACCATCATCGTCAACCACCTTCATTAGTGTGCTCGCTAGTATCGAATCACACTCCACACGCTAGCACATCAAGCGTCACCACCGTCCACGTGGTTCCAAATTCAACGATCGAGATTGAAGAGCTTGGATATATAATCATGCTAGGGGCGTGAATGGAGGGCTAATTAGGTAACAATCTTGGTTAGGTTTTCGTTTTTAGGTTGAATTTTAGGATTTTGTTAGCTTAATTCAAATATTGGGAATTTAGGGTTTGTTTTTCGTTTTGGATTTCAGTTTTAGACGCATTCCCAGCTTTCAAATTCCTATAATACGCTTGATTTCGTTAATATGGAGTTGAAATACATGTTTTTCTGCTTGCAATCGAAACATTTTGGGTTCGAGTTGATTAATTTTGATTCCCTCCTCCCCTGCCCTGTTTTGGTTTGCTGTGTTTCGCCGATAATGGGGTTTCGTTCCCGCTCTTCCTTCATTGAAGAATCTAAGGTAGTAGTTTATTTGTTTGTTCTAGTGTGGCGAAATCTCTCCCTCCCCTGTTTCGGTCCTGTTCTGCTTTTATAGTCGTTGTTCTGGGTTATTACTGGGTTTTGATTCAAGCTTGTTTGATTTTGTTGTTCTGGATTCTACTGGGTTTTGCTGGGATACGTTGGATGAAGTAATTTTGATTGCTGTTGAGGATGTTCTGTGATTTTTGAACCTAGTATTGATGATGATGATGTGATTTAGCCCAGGTTGATTAAGTTGTTAGTGGTTGGTTGTGTTCTATTTTCGATTTCCCTCCCCCTTCCTAGTAGCTAGATTATATTTGTGATGCCAGTAACTTGAAAGGCCTGAATTTAACTTGCATTAATCGATGATTGTGAGTGGATAATTGATGTAAATTGCTCAGTTGAGGTGATAATGTTCTAGTTAGGTTTGGTGATGGTTGTTAGTTATGTTTTGCTCTCAACTACCCCTCCCATGTTTTGGTCTTTGATTGAAGTTTAATAGAGTTTTGTTGATCCGTGGCTAGATTTGGTTCACTTATATTGCTCATTTCAAGTTTGGCTTAATTGTTTTCCTAGATTTATAAGCTTGATTATGTCTTTAGTTGCATTTGCTTTCGTTTCTAATAGCATTGGATAATGGAGTTCATTCTCAGGTCTAGTTTAGATTTTTATTATGTTAGTCTTGGGTATCAGGTGTACTCCTTTTATGTAGTTGAGTTGGATTTTGACATTTTATAAAAGTTAAAGAATGTTAGAGTTTGCAAATACCTAGGAAATATGTAGAATTTGATTTGTTTATAAGTTTTAATCTCGGTTATTCACTGTTTTAATTAATTTAGAATGGTGTTAGATTAGTTTAATTTCCTGCTTAGTGACCTTAATATCTTCCATCGTCCCCGAGGACATGACCCTTAAGCATGACAACGAAAGCTATACGCTTGCGGCTTTTAGTTCATCATTTAAAATATGCGATCAATTAACATCATATGTTTTAACTCCTACCTCCCAAAGCTCCTTCAGTTCTTTAACTAAAGGTTGTGAATAAACATCTATGTTCATTCTTGGAGAACTAGGTCCTGGAATCAATAGAGATGGCATGAAAGAAAGTGGTTTCATACATGTCCATGGGGGCAAATTATAAGGCACTAAAACGACAGGCCAAACGCTATGTTGGGAATCTTTAAATGGTTGGAACCCATCACAAGCTAATCCTAACCTCACATTAACTGACTTGTGATTCTCATCCAAGGATTTCTAAGCAATGAAGTTGGCAGGGTGCCTCATTACTCCATCATTCACGCGTTCTTCTTTATGCCAGCACATGTCCTTAGCTATCTTACTGGACATGTACAATCTTTGAAGCCTGGGCTTTAATGGAAAATAACGTAAAACCTTATGAGGCACACTTTTTCCATCATTGTTCCATCTAGACAATTCACAAGTTGGGCACTTCACAACATTTTCATATTGACCCCAATATATAATGCAGTCATTTGCATAAGCATGAATTTCTACACAATCAAGGCCTAAATCTTTGGTTATTTTTTGAGCCTCATAATAAGAAGATGGCTGAGTCAAACCCAATACTTCATTTTGTAATCGCAATAAATTATCAAATGACTTGTCACTCCAATGATTAAGGCATTTTAAGTGTAATAACTTCACAATATAAGACAATTTGAAAATATTTGAGCCACCAAATGATAATGGTTCTTCATAGTCCTTTAGAAGACTATAGAACTTTTTTGCTTCAGCGCAAGGTTGCTCATGAAACCTTTGTCCATCATCATAATTTTCTTTGGCCAGATCCCCTAAACTCATTCCAGCAACACCGCATGCATCTCTCAACATATTAATCATGTCATCGTCATTTTATTCCCTCGAATTATCATGGGCTTCACACCCACTATTTTCACTTTTTGCATCATGTATTCCCTCCCTATGCAAGCACCATGTTAAATAATCTTCTTTTATTCCATATTTCAATAAATCAAACCTAACAAGCTGCTGGGTTTTGAAAACTGTATTCCAACACTTGCAACACGGACACCTAATAGTATCCCCTGAGCCTAACCTAGCATAGGAAAATTGTAGGAAACCATCAATACCCTCTAAATACAAAGGTGAGCTTCAATCTTTGATTTTCATCCATTCTTATCTGGAACCATTTCCTATTTTCAAGATAACAACATAATCAACCATCAATGCATCACAAATCCATGATAACTGTTAGAGCAGAATTATCTACTGGGAATAGCCCACGTCGATGTGAATGTGAGGAGACTACTAGAGTCGCATTTAGCGTTCATGTCCTAGACCCGAAATCCCACTGGATGGTTAGGCGGCCATGAGAGAGGAAGAGGAGAGACTGTGAGAGTTTTTATTTCGTGTTAATATCAGTGACCCTGATTAATCCCCTAGAACCTCCTTATATAGGTTGGGGGAAAATAATTAGGGTTGCTGCACTAAGCGACTTATGTGGTCGTCGGGCCTAAACATTAGGCCTGCCCAACAGCTCCCACTCGGCCACATAGGCCGCAAAACACATGCTCTCCACGAATCACAATTCTTCAAGCTTTATACCAGGAGTATGACGTGCGGCTGAAAAGTAACAAGTAGTACTATATTAAGTTACCATCTAACTAACATAACACTTTTACAAAGTATGATACCCCAAATCATCCTAAACATCACCAGTTGCATCTCGAATCCCTTATGCCATGATGTATCATATAATTATATACTTAATATAATCAGGCCTCTAGCAAAAAATGACTTACGTTTTCGATGATCTTGTATACTTATGTACTTTATTTTGTATTGATTTCTAGAACTTAATTAGCAAGAATCCCTTTCATGTTGTCATAAGTCATTTGAAATTCAAATTTTTGCTATTTAAATCACATATGACTTGTAACTAATTAAATTTATTTATAAGTAGCTTTGTTTTAAAAATTAACTTTTTCTAAAAAAAGAAAGAACTATAAATACTGCTATGATACTGACTAAATTAATAAGAACAGTTTGCTCGGCATTGAAGCTATAGATATCACCTAGAAATAAGCGAATGCCGGTCTTTTGTTTACTGGTTGTTTTTTTTTTTTTGGGGGTTTATGTGTGTGTGGAAGTAGAAAACGAACAAGCTCTAACACTACTAAAGTTAATCATGTGGTTCTTGGATTGATATATATACAAATTGGTGTACCCAAGATCTCATTAAAATGCTAGGTTTTCTTGCTATGAATCCTTTGTAATTTATGTTGTGCAATGTTAAAATTTAGATAACTTACTAATACTAATTTATATGTTTGTTAATTCAATGCTTCTAATACAACTTATCCATTATTTTCATAGTATTCATACCTTTTTTACATCAGACAGATAGTTTATGTTTTGTTCCTTTTTCCAGGTTATTTGGTAAAGTTGTGTGTCTTGTGGGTTTGAAATATTTATTCATTAAGTGGTTACTTGCGCTTCATAATAATATAAAGGAGTGCTATATTGTTGCTTGCACTTAGATTGTACTGTTGTCGAAGTTCCTATTGTTAGGTTTGTTTCTCTAAAGGAATTATTGATTTTTTATCTTCAACAAATCCATCTTATATTAGTTTTACTAATAGCTTCTTTCTGTTTTGATCATTTTTTCAGATTTAGTTGTGACTAGAGGAAGATGAACTAAAGGCATTGTTGGTTTCAGAGTAGGTACGTAACGTGAAACTTTATATTATTTTGTTGATCGATTCATGTTTGGCTGTGTTTATATTAACACAATCTTATCATATGATTATGTGTTTTTTAATTTATTTTTGTTGTAATAGTTCTTTGAGGGATGGATAGGGATCGAAGTTGGATGAATCATAGGGGAATTAGTGATAGAAGAAAACTTGATTATATAGTAGCGTTAATGAATTTTTGGAGCTTGCCTTTGGTGGCAAGGAAGACAGAACAGAGGTGAGGTGTCCATGTGTGAATTGTAATTTGTGTTTGTTTCATAAGCAAAGCACGATTCATAATCACTTAATAGTTCAGGGTATATTGAGGAACTATAATCCATGGATACATCATAGAGAATAAGGAGATCATATCAATAGTAGTGATGATGGGATAGAAGAAGAAGCATCAGATAGAGCTGAAAGTTTTGTGGTCTGTGATGATATGAGGCCATTAGTGCTTTAAGCGAGGAGTGTTATGAACTTTGGTAATGTTGAGTCTAATGAGACCATACATAGAATGAGGGTGGTGAAAATGAGGTGCCAAAAGAGTTTCACAAGCTTATAGAAGATGCCGAGGCAGAGTTGTATCCTGGTTGTAAGACATTTACTAGGTTGGAGTTCATCGTGACATTACTTCATATTAAAGTGAGTTGCAAATGGAGTGATAAATCATTTTCTATGTTGCTTAGGTCGCTTCAAAGAGCATTTAACAATGACGAAAACTTTCCTAAAAATTCTTATGAGGCAAAAAAGTACACAAAAGCCTTGGAATTGGATTATGTGAAAATTGATGCATGTATCAACCACTGCATTCTATATTGGAAGGAGAACAGGGACCTAGATGAATGTCCAAAATGTTCTGCCTCTCGATGGAAAGAGAAAGTTGATATGAAAGGTGATAATGACATCGACACGAATGATGAAGGGACTTCAAAGGCAGGATGAGTGCCATGCCCAGTCCTTAGGCATTTCCCATTAATATCAAGGTTGCAAAGGATGTTTATGTCCTCAAAGCTAGCTGAACACATGAAATGGCATAAAGAGGGGTGCACTGATGATGGTAAATTGAGACATCCAGCTGATTCCAAGGCATGGAAACATGTGAATGAATTATATCCAAAATTTTCTTCAGACTCGCGAAATGTGGGGTTGGCCTTAGCTATTGATGGGTTTAATCCAGCAACATAAATGAGTAGCCAATATAGTATATGGCCAGTAATCTTAGTGCCTTACAATTTGCCTCCTTGGATGTGTATAAGTAGCAGTAATTTTATGCTTTCTTTGATAATTCCTGGCCCTAAAGCCCCTCGTAATGATATTGATGTGTTTTTACGGCCACTTATAGATGAGGTTAAAGTGTTATGGGAGGTCGGGGTAAGAACATATGATACTCACAGCAAAGAGTTTTTTGATATGTTCGCTATGTTGATGTGGACAGTGCATGACTTTCCAGGCTACGCCAATGTGTTAGGTTAGAGTACGAAAGGATTTCTCACTTGTCCTAATTGTCATAAAGACACATGTTCTGAGAGGCTGTGTCATGGAAAGAAGTGGTGTTATATGGGACATTGTAGGTTCTTAGAACCGGATAATAAATGGAGGACCAACAGGACATCTTTTAATAAGAGACCTGAAAGAAGGCCTCCTCCTATTTCCCTAAGTCGGTATGATGTTTGTGAAGAACTCAGCAATTGTGAAAATGATTTCGGGAAAGATGTGAAGGGTGAGCGAAAGAGAGGTGATAGATATTCGGCGCACCAATGGAACAAGAGAAGCATAGTTTTTGAACTTCCGTACTGGAGGCATCTATTGATTCGACATAACCTAGATGTAATACATATAGAGAAGAATATCTATGATAATATTCTTGGGACATTACTTAACATACCTAGTAAGAATAAGGATTCATTGAATGCTAGATTGGATCTTAAAAAAATGAATATGCATGATAAATTGTGACCTAAGTTGATCGGAGACAAGTATTAAGTTCTAAGAGCACCATTTAATTTGGCATTAAGTGAAAGAAGACAAGTGGTTTTTTTATGGTTGAGTTTACGTGTCCCAGATGGATATTCTTTTAACATCTCATGATGTGTGACATTAGATGATGGACGGCTTTCGAGAATGAAAATCCATGACTGTCACAACTTGCTTTTGCCTGTATTTCGAAGTGTGTTGGATGAAAAGGCTCTTGAACCTCTAGTGGAACATAACAATTATTTCAAGAAGTTGTGTTCTAGAACCTTAGATATCAACATTCTAGAGCAAATGGAGAAAGATATTGCAATTACTCTTTGCAAATTAGAGCGTATATTTATTCCAGCATTCTTTGATGTAATGGTGCATCTTGCTATTCATTTGGCAACTAAAGCTAAGTTGGCTGGCCCTGTTCCTTTTCGATGGATGTATCATGTTGAACGGTAATAAAATTCTCAAACTTCTAAAGTGTAATATGTTAATATTTTAAAAGCATGTATTACTAAAGTTTACTGTTTTTTGTTAGGGGAATGTGCATATATAAAATTGATGTGCACAACAAAAATTGCCCTGAAGGATGTGTTGCAGAGGGTTACATTCAAAATGAATGCCTAACCTTCTGTTCTAGATATTTGTCTATGAAGGAGATAAAATTCAACCGTGTAGACCGCAATGATACTGCAGAAGTAGACTAACCCCACCAGTTGTCTATATTTGCCAATGTAGGAAAGCCAATAGGGAAGTCAATTTTAAGCAACTAAGCTATGAAGATTGGAAATTGGCTCGACTTTAGGTCTTAAAAATTGCAAAGAGGTAGAACCTTTCTATGAGTAAGTGTCCTTACATAGTGAGCTATATATAGTTACAAATTAATGGATATGTTATTAATTGTGTGAGTTTCATATCATCAGTGAATATGACAACGCCACTGATGTACAAAAGTCTGACTTCTCCAACTGTTTTGAGAGTAGAGTAAGATAATCTTTATATTACCAAATACTTCACTATGAATTTTTCTTTATGTCTTTGTCGTAATTGATTATATGTATACATTGGTTGTACAACTTTGGCATGAAGGGGATCAAAGAGTTATAGAAGAATTGTTGTGTCTGGCCCGAGGACCAATGAAAGGTGTTACTAGTTATGAAGGATATGTAATTAATGGATTTAGGTTTCACACAAGAAGGCATCAAAGAAATCGAAAAACACAAAACAGTGGTGTGGTAGTTGAGGGGGGAACAGAAATTGGAAAGCAAGATTTTTATGGTGTATTAAAGGAGGCCATTGTGTTAGAATACGATGCCCTTAAAAATCATACAAGTCCCAAAGTTGTATTGTTCAAGTGTAGATAGTTTGATGTCTACAATGAAGAGAGAGGGATTTAAAGGGATAAGCTTGGGGGAACTCTTATTAATGTGACTCATAACTTACAGACAAATGAACCCTTTGCTTTAGCTTGTCAAATCCGTCAAGTTTTTTACATTGTAGCCCATAATGATCCGCAATGGAAATGGGTTATAAATATGAACCCGCGTTACTATTTTGATTTCCCTAATGTTGAGGATGTTGATGGCAATAATGAGTCATTATGGGAGAATATGGAGGTTGAGATAGCTAATCCTATAGAGATTCAAGAGGGGGATGATGAAGAAATTCCTCTAGTTAGGGACGATGTAGAGCCTGACATTGTTGATGCGGACATAGTTGATGCGAACCTAGTGGATGCTATTTTCATCCAGGACGATAATGATAAAAATGATGAGGATGTGGTGAGCGAGGATGATGAGGATGATTTCGTAGATAAGGAATCATATATAGATTCATTTGATAGGGACCTTGAAGAGGATGGATCATATGATGATAGTGGTAGTGCATAGTGGTAAGAAATATAGTTGTGCATTTGTTAATATATTCTAATTGTTCTATATTTATCATATTTTTGTTGCTAATATTATCAGTTATATATGTAGGAATATGGTAGTAAACGCATCTTCTCAGGTTGTAGTGTCACAGAACCGGCCCCTTGCAGAAGGTGACATTACTCAAAATGATGTGCAACCTCCTTTGAGTTATAGGCAGAGAAGGAGAGCCCAACAAGCACTTTGGAATGGTATTTCTTTTTTTTTTTCCTGATTACTTGTTTACATGAAAACTCAAAGCGTGGGCCAACTAGAGGCTTGAAGTCACTACGTGAGAGGGAGCAAAACACTAATGTTAAGTGTTTTATGAAAATCACACCAGACATGGAACGTGTTATCGGTAAAAATGCTAACCGCTTCATTGGTGGGTGTAGCAAGTGGGTGACGGAATTCTGCCCAATAGATTCAAGGTAATTTTTGTCCATTTTTTCCTGGATATGAGCTCTCAATGTTATTTTCTTTATTTCACTTAAACTCTTGCACTACCTGGTCAAGTAATCATAATTATGTTTCCTGTAAGTTGTTGAACATAATCCTTCCCTTGCAGGAACTAGATTAGGATGGATAAAGATGCTAAGACAAGATTGTTCGACAAAATCAAGGTAAAGTTACAATTATATAGCTTATCATATTGAATGTGGGAAATCCAACAATAATGTCACTCTTATATGTGATTCGTTTTTGTTGCACTAATAACATTCTAGATATTGTACTGACTTGTGTCTTTTTCTTCTCTTAGGTTCATAATTTAGAATCTGATATTGATCCTTTATACCTGAGTCGACCTATGTAATGCTTTGGGCTTTTATCTTATATTGTTGAATTTAACATGACACTTACCTTTTAAGAATTACCTTCTAAGAATATGCTTAATAACATGCAATGAGCATCTAATATGCATTACTACGTAGAGAATGTTGAGGTGCTGCCAATGCAGTTTAGCTTGATGCGATTTCGGTTGATTTATCACATGCTTAGCCTTAATCCACATCTGTTATTGGGGTGAGCTCTTTTTTGCTAAAAGATAGATGCGCATCCCTTTAGTTCAATGCTTATGGCATACATAAGGGCCAAAGACCACGCCAATTTTGTGCTGATTTGTATTTTGCTTGTGCCACTCTTATATGTGATTCATTTTTGTTGCACTAATAACTTTGTCTAGCAAGAAGGCTAAATATAATGCAATCAAGTCATGTGGTTTAGTTTTAATTGTTTGTTTGTATTTTTATTTGCCCCAATCTAGGCAGAATGGAATTTGCCTATAGAAGCCGATGGAATTAATGTCGCCCGTGCACTGGAACTACAATGTATGCTATTGTTTAGAGGTTGGAGCTACAGGCTAAAGGAAGAACATTTTTCCGGAAAGACTATTACTCAGGCTATTAGCAATAGGCCTCCGGAAGTGCACAAAGACAAATGGGATTAGCTAGTTAACCATTGGGCAGATCCGAAGCAGCAGGTATTTTATGATCACTCTTCATCTAAAGGCTTACATTAGGTTGGTTGTTTGGTTATGGTTTGTTGCATACATATTTGCTTGATTATCATCTTGTAGCATACAAGTGAAAAAAATTGGGCAAATAGGTTGAGGCAAAAGATAAAACTAGCAAACGGCGCGAAGTCAACTGCCAGAATTTATCATGATGAGGTGAGTTAACAAAAGTAGCTTCACGTAGTCATATATTAATATTTAGCTATTTGCTTTAACTTTGTTCTTTATTTTATAGATAATTCCATCATTAATGCACCCACAAGACTCTACTCAAGATCCCCACTATAGCGGTGCATAAGATCCTACCTAACAAATTGATGAAGTTCTTGCATATGTTCAATTATGGGAGAGGACGAAAAGGTGTATTCGTATTCCTCTTTTGTATACTTCGTCTCTTTTAATATATGAACCAACGAAACTTATTTTATACTTTTTGCCATATATATGTTGTAAACAGGCATAAAGATGGATCCTGGGATCCTAAAGCAGCGGCAAAGTATGAAGAATTTAAGGAACTCCACATGAGCCAAATCGAAAAGGAAGGTGCTGATAACTTGTCTCTCAAAAAGGCTTACCTCTTGGTTATGAATGAAAAGTTAGGTTACCATAGAGGGCTTGGCCTGGTTCACAACCGCCTAGAAAAGGTAGAGCTACTGAGGTGATGAGGGTCAAAGTAGCTGCTGAAATACAACAATTACAACAAAAAGAGGCTGCTCTACAAGGTCAAGTCGGGGAATTCCAATTACCCAACTCAGAGCTCAAAGCTGAAATTGAGCGAATGAAATGTGAAGCAACAGAGAGAGATAATAAACTCAAGTAAGAATTGATCGAGAAAGAGTGCAAACATAAGAAGGAAGCAAAAAAGAGAGAGAGAGAAGAAAATTAGAGCAGAGGTCATGGAGATGCTGCGTAATCTGAACCGTGGTATATAAATCGCTTAGGTACATTACTTTTTTAGTTTATCTCAATTTATTTCAGTTTCTGCTCCTCTCTTTCACTCTTTCTCTCTCTCTCTCTCTCTCTCTCTCTCTCTCTCTCTCTCTCTCTATAGTGAAGCGATAGCTGGAGCTATTATTTGGCTCCTCTCTCTCTCTCCCCTCCTCTCTCTTTCTCTCTCAATTTGAGCTGGGTTTTTGTTGTCTTATGGTTATTATCCTTTTGGGTTGTTGCTTGGTGGCTGCTTGGTTTGCTTGGTCAGTGTTGGTGTGCTCTGCTTTCAACTCATTGTTAGTGTGCTATGATTTTACAAGCAGCCACATACTATTGTTATTGGTCAATGTTACAAGCAAGCACATACAGCTGTTATTGGTGGCTGCTCGGTTAGTGTTGGTGTGCTATGATTTTAGGTCCCTGTTGATGGACTTGTAAAGGTCATGGCTGGAGCTGTTTGAGTTAGAGCTGGATTTTTGTTGTTTAGCAGGGTATTTGAGTTAGACTTGGGTTTTTGTCATAGCCAGTCAGTGTCAGTGTTTAGCATGGTTTTTGTATTATCATGGCTGAAACTTGGTTTTGTCGATTAGCGTTGTTGGTGTTTTATGATTTTAGTCCCCTGTTGATGGATATATCCAAAACCTTTTGTGTGATGTATGTGACCTTCTTCTATAGTTTGTAACACCAGTGTGTGCTTGCTTGTATGCATAATTGGATATGGTATTATAAATGTTTACATGGTCCTCTCTATTGATAATTTTCGTATCGATTTATTCGGCTATGGAAGGTCAATTAAGCATAAGGAAAAACTGTACACTGGTATTGAATTCTGAACTCGCATGTTGCTTGAGTGGTGGATTTAGTAGGATGAGTAGTTGGATAAAGAAGTCATTGGAAATGTGCATGTGTTGCTTTTTTTTCCATTCTGGCTCAATAAGGTCCTCAAGAAACTTTGCATCGCAAATGTATGGCTGAATGCTACATTAGCATTAGTCACCCTGCCGATATTGCAAGTTGTTTGTAGGAGTAATTTTTGCCCACTTGATGTAGAAAAGGGATAGCCCCACGTCTTCGATTTAGTTTGTTAGAGCAGAGATTTTTTTTGGTGATTTGAAAATTCTGAAGGGTAGTATGGGTGGGAAGAATATTGTAAGAGAGTTGTTCATTTTAGGCTACCTGCAGCAAAGATCATGGGTCTATGGATGTTTGAACTTATACTCTTTTGACATTGAGCCTGTTGCTTACAAGTGATTTTAAAGTTCAGATTTTCTTCCTCATATTTGGAGATTCAACCTATAAAAATTACAGGCTAAAGTTGAAGTTACTCTTAAATGCTTGAAGCCAAAGCCTACTTTTCTTTTTCTTTTTTATTTAGGGGGAAATTATACCTATTGTGCCAACACTCGTTCACAAATTTAGAAGTTTCAATTAAGGGTTCAGAGAATGAATGGGAAAAATCTTTGATCATTACTCTAAAGACAAAAGCATCAATGTGAGCTCATTATGGGTGTTGCTAACCTTTTGTGATTATTTTTTTCGAGTTTTATTTATTCATGGTTTTTTTTGGGGAGGGGGGAAGGGGGAGGGAGATTTAACTTAACTTTTGAATTTTTGAATATTGTGGTTTAAGTTCGGCTTCAATTTGGGGCTTGATGACTTTGAATCTAAATATTTGATTTTTTATTTATCTGTGATTATAGCTCTCTATCGTCTTGATTAGTATTCTTTTGGGTGACCCATGAGATCGGTTTCAAGATGGAGTTAGATGCCCTTCTTAGGACATCATTTGGAGTTTGTTACTTAATTTTGTTGTCATTCTTGATTCTGAGTTTTACGTTCTTAAGTTTGGATATAGCCCAATTTGCTTTATTAGATTGTTTCATATTTGTAATAGCTTTTTGGGATTTATTGCTTAAGTGCAAAACATTTGTTGTTAAATACTTTGGTGAATTTGAGGTATTCCATGTCTTCATGCTATTATAACATTTTTCTAGAAATTCATAATTGTCTGACAATGCTGAGATTGGGGTGCCTTTTTTTCCCCAAGTTAAGGCTTTTTCTATAAATTTTCCCAATTTCGAATGCATAATATACATGTACCTGTTGAAAATGATACAAACTCGGGATTGTATTTCAACATTTCTGTCAATTTCATACTTTTTAGGCCGTTTGCATGCTCGCCCATCTTCTACCCTATGATATTATGAGGTTCATGATTTGATTGTAAGTGATCTACATTGTGTCATCAATTCAGTGTTTTGGGGCTTTATAAGCTCTGATTCCTGGCTTAGTCATTAGCTAATGACTTTATAAGTTAGCTTCTTTCTCATAGGTAATTTTTGTTTCCTAAAAATATATAGTTTCTGTCACCCTCTTTATATTGGATGGTTTTTATCATTCGTTATTCCACTGCTAATTTGAAGAGGTCAATAGTAAATTATCATTCTTTTAGGTATGTTTTATACCTCTTTGTTGTCTCAATTGGTTGTTTTTGGGAAATCCATTGTTTAATTCTCTGGTAACACCCCCCCAAAAAGGGAAAACTTTTGTGTTTTTCTATGCCTTTCCATCGAGCATTTCAATCCTCCCTCATGTTAGTTGGGAGTTGGTGGCGTCATTTGATATTTCTTTCTCTCTTAACATGTTATTTGAACCAATCTGTTGGACTAACGAGGGCTACTGTTGGAGATATTTTGTCTAACTTCTCTTTCATGACATCATTAAAGAGTGCAATGTAATGAAGGAAAATTTAATTAATTTGAGATGTTGAAGCTTAAGGACTCCTCTTTTGACTCATGTTGTTATCTCTGATCTTTTCGAACCATGGTAAGTAGGTTGCTATTTTACTCTCTATTTGGCCTTATATTTGTTATTTTCTGCTTATTATGTTCTGACATTGTTGATGTTGTTTTGCATATTGACAGGCTCTGCTTGACATTGACTCATTTTGTCATCCAATTGTAAAAATGTGAAGGTATTATTATCATACTCTTTTCAAAGCTTCTTCAATGTTTGCATACCTTTGAGTACTGTATTTATATGAAAAAATTGGCAAGCATTATTTGATGTTTTCCTTTTGCTCGTTCTTGATTGGTCAATGCTAGGTTTATTTATGGTGAACCATGGACATCAATTTTTTTGGGTATATAGAACAAGGCATGGAAGCAAGGAGTAGGTACATGTTCTTATTAAAGAATGCAAGAGGTCAATTGGGATCTTTGGAGACAAGTGAAAAACCATTTTGCACATATCACATTGTAATATGTATACAGTTCTTATATTTCACTTGTTTGGCATGTATCTGCTTCTGATTTCCATTTTTGGATAGAAAACTATAATTACTTGTTCCATTCCATATTTTGGATAATGTACAAAGTATGTACATGTATGAGTGTTTCCATGGTAATTAGTAGCAATCAAATTAAAGTGCATGAATTTTGTTAATATTGAGGCGCTATTTAACATATATGTATAGTTCATGTTATGATGTACTAAAGAAATCAAGCAACCCAAAAAATCACATATTGGGTTATTCAAAAAAATTCAATGCCCAAAACTACAAAGCAATTCTTCCACTGAGTAATAGGGCCATGAAAAAAGGAAATTGAGGCCCACTAGACAAAGTACAAACCTTCCACTTTCCCTGAACATCAGGGTCAGGAAAACTGGAAACTAAGGCCATAGAAAATGATGGGTCACAAAAAATTTCGAGCTCCTGCACACAGTAAGGCCACAAAAACTGGAAAGTGTGGCCCCTGTACACAAAGACAGGGCCACAAAACCGAAAATCAAGGCCCTACAGAATGATGGGCCACAAAAAATTTCGTGGTCTTGCACACAGTTAGGGCCACAAAAAACAGAAAGTGAGGCCCCGTACACAAATGGGCCACAAAAATATTCGTGGTCCTATGGAGAAAAGGGCGACAAATATTTTCATGGCCCTTATCGTCTCCATGGGCATCGAAAATTAAAATCCGCCGCCCTATTTGTGGGCCACGACATTCAGACGTTGAATACGCGACGAAAACTAATTCGTCGCCCTAACGGAAGGGTGGCAAAATTTGGACATTGGACGACGAAATTGCTCCTCGCCCAACATCAATTTTCTTGTAGTGTACCCTATCTGCTGATTTGTCATCTTTAGGAGGGGTTTTAGTAGGTACTTTGGGAATCCACTTCATCAGTTCAGGTACTAAAGTCAGCCAGTAGTTCGGGTTCCCATTGTTGTTAGCTAATTCAGGGGGAATTGCTGGCATTTTGGCAAAATTTTTGGTGGCACATGACATGAGGCTTGTTCACCTGATCCTTAGCCATTCTCCGAATTATCCTCTATATGAGTCTTCTTATTATTTTACACTGATTCAGGCATTCTAATCATACATTAAATGAAACAGTTCAATCACTGGAATATCTCAACATATAAGATAAGCATGCCCAACAAGTACATTTCATATGGCTCAAATGCTATTTCAAATAGAACCCAAAGCTTCATTATATCATTCCATAACTGCCTATTTACATACATAGCTGCCTATTTATATACATTATCAATAACAGTGTATCACATCTGACTGACTAAGTAAGATTAGCCCCGACTCCTACCCCAACCCAAAACACTAACTATCCCCCAGACACTAAATCTGTCACATACCCAAAAGAGACACGGACCATGTCATCACAGTTGGAAGGATTTGACCGACTATATGCAATGTCATATGCTACATAAAATGCGTCTATCTAATTCAACCATGCTATATACATGCGGGCTTAATATGTGCCTACTCAATTCAAGACCTAAAACAACCTAACGATCCCTAGATGGATCGTAATTTGGGTCAGACTCATCCTCTGGCTTCTCGTCTGAGGTGAAGCTAATGTCTGATGCTCCAGACTCCACCTCATCGACCTCCGAATCCACCTGCTACTCTACCACTGTGTCAATAATCTCCTCATCAATTGGCTGCTCCTCCACTATCTTATCATTCTGCTGATCCTCCTCTGGATCGTCCTCTTCCTTTAGATGGTCCTCGAGACCCTTTATGGGTCTGTCATTAGAACTAAGCACCACAATCTCTGGCGTATCGGAGAGATCCACAACCACATGAGCCTCCCCAAGACTATCGGGCATCTGTGGAGTATCGGGTGCGAGCGTCGATGGTGGTCCTTGTGCTGGTGAGGGTGGTGCAGTGAGGGATGTACCTGATGTAAAGGAAAAAGGTGCTGAAGGGTCTCCATGGTAATTCCCCTCTGCTCGAACTCCTCTCGTAACAACTCTGAGGTGATAGTTGTCCAAGCCCCCTGGACCTGAAACATAGGTCCGTCCTAACCTAGGTTCCCTGTCATCATAAAATGATGATGATGGAGTCTAAACTCTAGCCATGGATCAACCGGGGTAAGGACCATAACAATCTACATGCATGGACCGTGATGTTGTGGAACGCGGAGAAAGGGTCCTATACATGAGCTATCATGCTGGCATGCAACAGCAAAATATGGGCTGCCACAGATGTACCAGGCATCATATTAATTGCGTAAAGATCCATTTTGCAAGGAAAACATAAATGATGACATGTAGAAGATATGCAATATACATTTCTAGTATCACAAGTCTCTAATAATATATGATACTCCTTACTGATAAACCTTCTCACCCTCCTATATCTAAACCCCCTACTCCACATCCTATCAAGAAAATCAAAACCTGGCTCTGATGCCAAATCTGTAACACCCTAAATAGACATAATCCACTGTTTACATTCTCTCCATTAATTTTATCAATTAAAAGTGATAACCTAAAGATCAGGGCATTACCATCATCCAAAAAGGACAAGGCTTGGCTTAAAAATAATTAAACATATCTAAGCTGAACATCGCTTATCACCACAAGACTTGCACACAATCACAAACAATCAAAACCATATATAAATAGTTTCTAGTATCTCAGAGTTTTCACCAAAATATAGTAACTCTTTGTAGAGTATATAGTTCTGACATTTGAATATTTCACAATATAGTGTTCAAAGCATTTCAACACTAATGCACCACTATTCCTTTTAGACTTTCTCACTTACTTATCTTCTTCAGTCAACCTGCTAGCCTTAGGGCGATTCACTGAACATTTACTTAAAATAAAACATGAAAACATTTCGAACTGTGAGCCGAAGCTCAATATATGGATTCCGGTATTGTTAAATGTTCATTGAAAAACTGGTTGGACCCATATTACAATTTATTTTAATTTAAAACAGGGAATGAGATGAATATAAAACTGTATTGTTAATTATTATCTGATAGTGAACCCCTAGTTATTATTGCGATATGAAGATAGGTTTACACCTGCCAAGCTGATCGGGGGACTGGCCTAAGGCTGCGCGGGTAACTGAAGGGCAATACCCTATAACTGATAACTAATAGAGTCACTAATTATGTGACAAATTATTGATTAAACTGATTCATTGATGTACTTACCAAAACATTATAATTTTGATAAATACGAGTTGATTTCTAAAGATACAGGCAATGAACATACCTGGTTCTTTTAATGAAATGCACTGAGTATGATTATCCATAAAAAGGGAAGGAAACAATAAATTAGGCCCTGATTTATACAAAAATATCATTATAGGAACACATAGTTAGCAAATGTATTTATTTTCATAGTTGATAGTTTCAGTTAAAAAAATAACAATTTAACAGGAGCTAAAATAAATAACTCATAACTTAATCTTTTGACCTCTGTTTGAGGCCTAATTCCCCAATATAGAAAGTTAAAAAGTCCCGCAAAACTTTTACTTGCAACACAAAACATAATTCCCGCCATAGAGTTCTCAAAATAGAACTAGAACACTAAGGTGCCAGTTTTGATCTAATCTGCACAGTCATAGCAAACTGGCGATAGGGTTTTCCACATAACTTAGATTAAAGCAATTCAAAAGGCATTTGAAAGATAACTCATGGATCCATGTACCCACTAAAATTCACAATTTTTGGATGGGCAAATCAATACCAGTTTAATAGCAAAATCTCCCCTGTTTTCAGCCTGTTCACAGCCACACTGCTTTTGTTTGCTCCTTTTTTTCGCATAATTCCCCATCTAAAATCCCTCCTTAAAATAATTCAATAAAGCTTGGGTCATTCTCATCATCATACAAAGCTATATTACTCACTTTCACTCTATAATAATCTACATCACATTTTCAAGTCTTCTCTTTCTCAAACCCACTCAAAATACACCCATTTAGTTGTTGAAATGAGCAAAATGAACCTTTATAATCAATTGAGGAAATTCCTATAATCCACCCTCTTTTCAAGAATCACACCACATCATTTTTTTTTCAAGTCAAAGAATACATCCAAGATTCATTTTGCATCAAAGTATATTCAAATAACATGCTTGATGCCAAGAATAATTCAAACCATGTATAATTGCTAAAGCCCTACCTTATGGCCAACTTGAACTCACCTTCAACTCATTCAAAACCATACTAACACCACCATAATCATTGATGATGCTAAAAATTGCCAAATCAAACACAAAACAATCCACAAAGATCACTTAAATCTAAGCTTGCATGATCATAAACCATCTTAACTCCCATGTACTTTCAAGCTTCACCAGCAATTAAAACACCAAAAGAACTCTTATTTTTATCAAAACAACATGATCAACAACCAAAAATAACAAAACAAGATTCAAAACCAATACATAAATCAAAATTATCAAGAACAAGGTTAGGTTACTCACTTGATGCTTAAAAGAGGGGTGAGAAAAGTGGTTGATGAGGGTGGGGGTTGAGAGGTGATGGTCGCTGAGTTGTTGGTAGTGGAATGGCAGTGGTGACTGCTCTGGTGAGGGGCCTGGTGGCGGTAGCTAGCTCAAGGGGAAGGGGGGCCATAGGTATGAGAGAGAAAAAAGAGAGAGAAATTGATGTGTGTGGGTTTATGATGCTTTGCTAGAATGACTTGATACTAATTAGGCATATTGATGTAATGAACTAAGTAAAGCATGTAGTAACTTATTAGGCCTAAATTGGGCTTGAAGGAATTTAGGCCCGGGAAAAAAATTAAACCATATGTGATTGAATTTTTATAACTCGAAATTAAATTTTTGTGAGGTTATAAAGGTAATAATAATAGTAATAATTTCTTAAACCATAATTGTCAAGGCCTAATATCGATTTCCTTGAAATTTTATGATAACAAAAACCTGAACTGCATAGTGAAGGCCCAAATCAATTTTTTTTCACCGAGATGATTAAATGTGATACATAAATATAAGAAAATCATTAAAATGAGGTAATTAAATAAATAAACATAATTTAGGTTGGGCTATGACACTTTGAGTCTTAGTCTTATATTTTCTTTCATGTGTGTGTCTTCCATGATTACATCCCTTGAACTTACTTTTATTCTTTTCAGAGTTATGTTTAGCATGTGCGTTATAGTAATATATGATAGAGACATTCATTTATATTGGGAGCCACATAAGATAAGTTGCCACCTTGATTTAGGTGTCTTACCATTTGCTAATCCTTTGAGTCTTGGCCTTTTTCATTTGTTGTGAATCCTTCATTTTAGTCCTTAGTATAAACACATTTCATATACCTAAGCCCAGACTAGTGGAGCAACACCTCAATACTAGGTGGTGGGTAGCTTTTGGGTGCAGATGCATTTGGTGGTTTGGCGTGGTGAAGGATTGTATTACTGTGACCATTTGAAAATTAAGTTGTGCTATTTCATACAAGTCATTCATTCATTTTTTTTTTTTTGGGGAAAAAAATGAAAAAGGGGAGGGAAAATGAAAAAAGTTCCAAAAGAAAAAAAATAGAAAACAAGTGAAAAATGGAAAAAGAAAGAAAAAAGGTCTTGTGGTAAGAGTGTTTGGCATGAATGCATCATCATGTATATATTCATTTCCAATGGTGCATTTTGGTGGGTGTGTTCTTTTTTTTCCATAGTTGGTTAGGAGAGTATATGTGTGTGGCATCAGTTGGTATAAGTGCCGGTTGCTCTTAAGTCAGTTGTCTTTTAGTTCCTTATTTTCCCAAGTCAATTATCCCTATTTTACCTTTTTACCCTTAGCCCCATTACAACCCTTGTAAATTCCTCTCGATTATTGTGTTGCATTTTGCATTTCAGTGGTGGAGAATTGAGAATCTTAGCAAGCCTATAATAGTTTGTGTAATTGGAAGAGAATCGAGTGACCTTGTAATATGATAAACTCATAAGTCAGAGTGATCCACTTATCCCTAAGGTAAGGTTCTACCAGTCGGGCTTATTCATATTTGTTAAATAGGGTGAAAAATTGTGTATAGATGTCATTAATGGGGGTTAAGAATTTCTTGATGTGTATATTTTGTTTATATGTGATCTAATGCTCAGGTTACTTAAGTGATATGGTTGATTGGAATGTGTATATGTTTTCCCAGTATTATATACATGATTTTTTTATTTTAAAAAAAAAGATTTTTGATTTTATATTTTCTTTTTATTTTAAGATTTTATGGGTATATGTAATGCCTCTAGCCCCTAGGGCTAGGAGCATTATGTTTTCTTGCTTTTTACTTAACTTCTGGGGTAAAACGGACAGAATTTCGCCTGAAAACTGGTCATTTCCCAGGCTAAAAGCCTTACAACAACTCCCTGCATTGAATGGAAACATATAAAACTTTTAAAACAAGCTCCACAATGACACACCAGAGTCCACCACTCTACGGGTCACTTGCCCAGAGTACACCAACTATGGAGTTCATTAATAAAGATGGAAATAAAATATACAACTCAACGGATCATACATCCAGAGTACTGGGGTTTACATCCCAAAATACAGCTAACTTTGACCAAGAACACATCTAATTAATCAGATGGTTGGCTCATACAGCCATATAGAGCGACTCGTAAATAATATGCATTATATGAGCTAGAAAACTAAGTTTATAATAATTACAAACTAGGAATACATTACATTACATCGTTAAACACATGAATCTACTTGTATATGGCACACATAACTCTTTTTCAAGCAAAGGTAAACTCCAACTCGGCCTAAGTGGGTTGACTTCCACCTGTCATAACAAAAGCCTACGGAAAAAGGGGAAAGAGTAATGGATGAGCAACCTCAGTGAGAATTCCCCAACTCCTTAAAAACCAAAACCATTTGCAGGTAATAATACCAATAATAGTCACATATCATGTATTTATATACTACTATCATAGTAGACAATCATAGTCCCCAAGGAAAGATTACCACCCTTATACTTCATGCTAGCCCCTCAACTCATTCCTAGGCCCTTAGTGACCAATCTTCCTTTCTAACAAGCATTCAGGCACGTAATCAAGTAGCACAAGGAATGAATATGATGCTTTCAAACACACTTTTGAAAACATAGTGACTCTTGATATATTCCAAGAATAGTTTATAAATCACGGAACTTCTTTGAAGCTTATAATTCTTTCTAAAAGTTCCCAAAACGTCTAAATTGGTAAGAAAGACTTAGCAAGAAACATTCTTTTATAAGATATGCACCTTTAAAGGCTTAAATGTTCGATGCATTACTAGGACGTAATCATACTTCATTTGAAATTTCATTTGAACTATACTTGGAAACACATTCATAAAATATGTATAGGATATGTACATTTGAAAGCTTTCTTTCTTTCTATAATAACCCGACCCTAACCCATATTTTTTTATTTAAATCATATTTATTTATTTAATTAGTCATGTTTATTCATTTAACTTATCATGTTTATGGATTTAATCACTCATGGTTATTTGTTTAACCAAATTATGTTAATTAATTTAATTACACTCAATTTGTATATTTACTGAATTACCTTGTGTCATTTAAATTTTCTGCTTCATTTATCATATTTAATCATCCCAGTTGGGGATATTTTATTTGGGTCCCATTTTACAAGTTAAGTTTCATTGATTTGTTAATTCAAGTTTTGTTGATTAATTAAATATCGGGTGAATCAATGGTAGGCCTCGATAATTATGGTTTAAGAAATTATTATTATTATTATTATTATTATTATTATTATTATTATTATTATTATTATTATTATTATTATTATTATTATTATTATTATTGTTATTGTTGTTGTTGTTGTTATTATTATTATTATTATTATTATTATTATTATTATTATTATTATTATTATTATTATTATAACCTTGCAAAAATTTAATTTTGAGTTACGCAAAATCGTTATCGTTACGAAGTATTTTATTTCGAACCTAACTTATTTCAGCCGGTTTGAAGCCCCAACAAGTTGCCTATTAATCTAACTAATTACCATAGTTAAACTTAACCATGATTAGCTTGGAAAGGTGGCTTTACTAGATAAAATTTCAGCCAAGTGTGTTGATTAGTCAAAACACACACAACTTCAATCCAAAGCTCACTCTCTCTCCTCTCTCACCTCCCTCACAGCAGCAGCTGGGTAGCACTTCTTGGGTGTTTTTCGGACATTTTTTCGGCCAGCCCTGGTGCTTTCGACCCCCAACATCCTAGTACCTCAAGCTACCATCCTCCATCATCAAAACCACTAAACCTCATCTCCATCTCAACTTATTTGCAATCAAAGTGAGTAATCTTGAAATTTGATCTTATTGGTTTTGATTTTTATTTTAGTTTTGATTCTTATTTTGATGTTTGTGATCATTGATCATGATATTTTGATAAGAAATAAGAGTTATTTTGGTGTTGATCATGGTGAAGTTGAGCTTGAATCATGCTAGGGTTTAGGGATGATCATGTTCATGCAAGCTTAAGTTAAAATCATGTTTATGGATTGATGATGATGATGATTATTTTGTATTTGATTTTATAATATTTAGTTTTATTGATGATTATGATGATGTTTTTGGTGATTTGGAATGATTTCAAGTGAGGATTTATGTGAAAAAAGGAAGAGAAAACTAAACCAGTGAAGGCTGAAATTTCAGGAAAACAGGGCAGATTTCGGGATTAAACTAGTAATGACCGGGACATGGGAAAATTATGATTTTTGGTGAGTAGATAGTTCAGCATGTTAGCTTTCAAATGGCTCTTGAATCGCTTTAATCCAAGGTCTGTGGAAAGAGGTATGGTCATTTTACCAAAACTGTACAGATTGGATCAAAAACTGACACACTTATGTTTTAACCCCATTTTGGGAACCCTATTGTGGGCATCACATTTTGTGTTGCAATGAAAGTTTTTTAGAACTTCCTAATCTTTTCATAATTGAATTTTAGTCTCCATTTGAGGTCTAGGTTGAAAGTTATGAATGTTTGAAGTGAACTGACCTGCTTTGGTGTAAATTGGGCTGTTATTATAATTTTTGTGCAGCATATACTTGGAGGAAAATTTTAAAAATTTTACTGTAGATTGTCCATATTATTTTCAAATTTCCCATAAGATTTCATGAATTTTGGTTGAGTATTTTAAGTTTGGTGATTTTTAGAAGCATTTTAAGTAATTGTGTAAAGAGCAATAATAAAGATTGAGTGAGATTGATAATGCATTCATTTTGTGTATTTGGGCCAAGTAAGGTCATTTAAGGGGAAATGAATATTCATGGACTTTCATGGAGCTTTTAGCTTGATCAATGAGATAGAAGAAGACAACTATACAATTTGGGAGCTTGTTTATGAGTTTTGAATTATTTATGGATTTTACAAAGAAAATACCAAGTTTAATGAGCTTAATAGCTTCTTTTGAGTTCAATGATTCATTTGGGGTGGAATTCTATATCTAAAGGATTTATGAATGAAATATGAGAAGCATGGAGAGTTTTGACCTAGAAATCATATTTGTCAGACTAAGTTATTACAGTTTATGCTATTTTAAACTAAGATATATATCTCTTGACCTCAAACCTTTATTACTCACTCACTTCAGAATGTATCAAATATATTTATCAAGCCAATCTAGTGTACCTGCTATTATCTTGAACCAAGCTATACATCAGCGAAGCTTAAACCCATATCAATAACCTATCTCAGAAAAGGCCACAACCACTCTCTCATTTGTCACCATCAAGGCCTTTTCCTTTGTAATCTCATTTATCTTACTGTTGTCTATGTTACTTTCATTTACTTTATATCAAATTTAGTTACTTTCACCAATTCAGTTTTGAAGTTTTATTGAAATACCAAAGTTATGTATACCATTTAATTACTCAATTTCTATTATGCATACTTTTACTTACTCAATTATGCGAGTAAGGATCATTTACTGACTACACATGCCTACAATGACATTTATGAAACAGAGTTGAGGCCTAGTTGTCGTTCCATATTATGCATAAGTGTTATGAAGTCAGAACATATGTAAGGATCATTTACTGACTACACATGCCTACAATGACATTTATGAAACAGAGTTGAGGCCTAGTTATCGTTCCCTATTATGCACAAGTGTTATGAAGTCAGAATATATTTATCAAGCCATATGACATTTTTTAAAGACTCAAGGTACGTCCATTGCCTGCATCTTCAGAAAGCAGAACATGTTTATCCAGTTACAACTCTTAATGAGTTTATCAATGAATCAGTTTACATAATGATTTGCCATTTAACTTGCGACCCCATCAGTTATCATCTATAGGGCGTCAGCCTATCATTTATCCGTGCGGCTTCAGGCCAACTCTTGATCGGATTGGCAGGTGTACACCTATGCATAGATCATATCATTGCAAGGGGTTTACATCCAGATAATAATGAGCAATTTAGTTTCATATTACTTTCATTTTCATTGTTATTACCAACTAAATGAATTGCAAAAGTGGGTACCCATCAACAGTTTTTCTATACTCATTTTACAATACAAAAATGTATGTATTGAGTTTTTGCTCACATTTTCGAATTGTTTTCATGTTTTCTATTTTAGGTGATGAAGTATCACATGTTTCTCCTTTTAGCACGCCTTTTCGAAGCTATCAGATGCTCACAATAGATTCAGCATATCATGAATGTTGGGATCGACCTTAGGGTCAAGTTGGGTCTATGCTCAATATACTTATGTAGTGTGAGTGGAGTTAACAAATGGTATGATTAAGTCGATTATATTGAAGTTGAACTATTATGGACTTTGGTCTTGGAGTGTTTCAGTTTCATAGATATTGTGATTTGAACATGAGTTGTAAGATCAAACGAATTCAATGAGCCTTGTCCTTATCAGGACGGCGGTAGTACCATCATTATTAAGTCTTCTACTGCAGTTTTTCGTAAATTATGTCATTAGTATTTTGGAGGCGCTACAGATTTGGTATCAGAGCTAAGGTTGTAAGGGCCACTGTGAGCTATCAAGTATTTATGAGTTAGCTATCAAGGTGTGTATGCATTATGTTGGACCCATTAAATGAGCTACTGCCTATAAGTTCATATGTATGGGCATATATTGTGGAACCATTTTCATTTGGGTGACTTAATCATTTGGTAATATCCTGAGATTCAAGCATTAACAAAGTGGGGTGTGGAACCATTTGGGTCACCCGCTAGTGAGGCATGCTCTTTTTTATCTGGGAGTTATATTGTATGTTTCATTTCTCTTATTTGTTTAAATTTTTGCAATCATGCACTCCGGGTGTGTGACTCGTTGAGTTATGAACTCCGGCGTGCGGTCGTTGAGCTATTGAAGTACTTCTCTCCATTTCAGGTATCTATTATAAGGTTTTAAGCCTGAGTTTTAGCCAATTTTTAGGCGAAACTCTATCCGTTTTGCTCCAGAATTTGAGAGTTTCATTCAGGTGAATTAATATACCTGACCTTGAGTACAGTCATGGTTGAAGCCGATGTGGGGATGCCATTTGCAACTTCTTAAGGGATTTATACAATGTCAAGTCAGATGTAAACCTCTAGATGAGAAAATGCCTGGTGGCGCAATATCTTTGAGGTGAACTACTATGAGAAGAACACTACAATGAGTGCTTATGTATCGTGATAACAATTAGTAGCTTATGGTGTGCTACGTAGCATTATATAGGTGAAACAAGTAAGATTAAGCTACCATGTATCAGAATCATTTGGTCTTGATACCAAGAGTTTACATCAGCAATGCTCCCATTACTTCTTATAATTAACTTATTTCTGCACTAGTTATCTCGAATTGTTCAGAGGCGTCATTTCTTTAATGCTAACACTCTCTTGAGTTGTAATGGAGTGTTTATGGAAAATTTCATATGTTGTCTGTGGGGAGTTTTTCAAACACATCCGAGCAACCTTTCTTACAGGTGATTTAAACCCTGACAATCACAGTCATTTAATTCTCTATTTCCATAATGGAGCCTATAATGACCCCCGATGTACATAACTGTCTGATTTGCAGTTCTTCCTAAGCATATTTGATTCATTCTACTTACAGCTTAGCCATCACTATGTTCATATTTTTACTGTCACCTACTTGAACTCCTTACTTCTGTTTGGGCACTATCTATCTATTGCTTGCAAAGCCTTTGGTTGCTTCAGACCCAGTCATTAAGTGCCCTTTCAGCAATTAAATATATCCATATTGTTCATGTTTCTATAGCATCGTAACGTCATGCTGGCATACTACTCTATGGCCGTGACTACATGTCGTTATTCAATTTATTTTGGTAATCCTTCCTTTCTAGTACAGCCTAGTTTAGTAATGATAAACAACGATTTATGCTATTTCCATCTGCTAGCAATTTTGAAGTTTATATGCCTACCCAAGACTTCCATTTACTGCAAAATGTATTATTGATGGATGTCATCATGTTCAGTCATAAGATTGACTCCTTCATCTTGACGTACTGTCATTTCAAACACCCGATGAATAAAATTTCCCTTCTGATAGTGTTGAGTCTTATTTTCATCATTTTACTTACATACGGATACCGCATGACTTTTCAAAAGTCGTTTTGGTAACCTGTCACATTTCTTCACCTTCATTGCTTAATACTCTCTTTCAACTTCATGACATCGATCATTTACTTTACTATCATGACCATCATGAATAAACTGCATGTCTTGTATATGCAGGTCATTTCTATGCCTTGCCTCTTTCATTACGATTCTTCATCCTTTCATTCGTTTAGCTTACATGTCGGTCCTTTCTAACCAATAAAGAAATATCTTTACAAGAGTTCATGTCGTGGTTACATCTCTTTACATTTTAGATTACCCCCTGTCATTTCAATTTACCGAGTCTAGTAGGTAGTTGAATGTTTATCTTTTATACACATGCTTGTAGTAGTATTGCTGGAACCACATTCACTGGACATTCAACCCAGTTTGATTGGCAGATTTGGTATTATTATGGGGGTGAACTGACTGTGTACTTACAGAACTAAGATGATTGGTAAGGATCTTAAGATTAGCTTGAGAGATGAGGATTGGCTAAACATGCGTTTCTACGGGTCGAGGGAAGAAAAGCCCTATTTATCCCCCCAATTACATTGTGGAAGCAAGTGAATTATCATGTCAGTAATGCATTGAATATTAGTGATATGTCAACCGCACTCAGTATATCCATATCCATATTTACAGTTGGTGGATTTAGAGATGTTTTATCTGAGGACTTTCAGGACTATTTTCCTCCAAGAAACATTGATTTGCAGATTAACCTAGTTCAAGGTGCTCAATCCATTTTCAAAACTCCTATCATATGACCCCCAACAGAGTCCAAAGAATTAAGGATTTAGTGGATGAATTATAAGGGATTTATTTGACCAAGTGTGTCCCCGTGGGGAACCTTAGGTTTATATAAAGAAGAAAGACAGAATCTTATGGTTGGTTACTGCGTGCAGAGAGCTGAACAAAATCACAATCAAAAATACATGCCTCATACCTTGTACAAATGATTTATGGGATTAACTTCCAACAACAGAAGTCTTTTCTAGGAATGATTTAAGGTCCGGATATCACACCTAAACCATATAACCACAGTTTATCTTTTGCAAGAATGCCCTTTTATAATAATTCTTGAAATTGTTTGCTTGTCTCATCTTCAAAACTTGATACCATCCAATATTGTTTAATCTCCCTTGCATTTCAACCCAATATTTCCTATTAACGTGATCTTCTATGTCTTTGCAAACCATTGTTAAATGTGCAATATATTTTTATTCGACCTTATATGGTTGTCAACATTCCAGTGCTCTCGACCTTCACCATCTTTATTCCATGATCACGAGTTGTAGTTGATTCCGTTGAGAGCTGATTCATACATCTACCTTACATCTCATTTATTCAAAATGATAAGCTTGTATAACTTGTTCTAATTAAATTTATAATGTAATTCAACTCTCATTGGTGTGGGTGATTGCGATTGCCATAATCCCCCTACTCTATTTATTTTGAGCTTCAACTCCCACAGATATATCTTACATTCTCATAAATAAACTTCTACATTCTCTATTTAATCTTATTGTTGTACTCAAATTGACTTCATATGAGTAAAGACATGTTCCTATTGTAGCTTGCTCAATCTATTTATCTATCCATTGGTACTTTGTTCGTCCAATCCATTTATCTATCCATTGCACTTTGCTTATCCAATCTATCTATCTATTTATTGCGCATTGCTTGTCCCATCTATCTATTGCACTTATCTTGTTGCTTATGGCTATAAAGTCACCTAGTTGAAGCTCCGTTGCTTATCATCTGTTTCCAATTCACTAGTTATACCCAAGTATAACTAGGCCATCTTTCTCCTTAGTTGATTATTTATTGGACCCTTTATGATCCATATTTATAAACCACACTTCTTGTGACATTATATTTCAGAATTTATGATACACTTATGGTTATCTTTATTTTAACTACCCCATGATAATCTCTCCTTTATTAGCCTTTTCTAGTCTAATTGCTCATTTCTTTTATAGGCAATGATTCACTTGGCTAAGAATTTCATCACTCTTATGCTTAACCATGGTCATTTCATTGCCTATTATCGACCAGGAGCAGATCCTTGAGTAGTCTGATGAGGGGAGATCATGTGATGCAGTAGGAATATCAGATGAGGACATTTTAATAAGGACATAATATCAAGCACTCTCTAATTATATTAGAGTAAGCCAGAAGAAACATTGAGTATAAGGTCAGAGCTAACCCAACCAAGCATTAAGAGGGAAAATTCAAGCACATGTTGAGGTGATATAAGGTCGATAAAAGAGTTGTGCTGGCAAAACAAAGAAATAACCAAAGTCTCAGATGGGTTATGAAGTATTTCAAAAGGCTTTTCTAATCAAAGTAGTAAGAGACTGACTATCCAAGGACAAGTAGGGACTAGTTACATGCGGCCTTATGATTCATTGAAATGTTAAATCCTGCAGCATGTTGGCTGCACCTGCCTGTTGAACCCGAACACGTATATGACGTGTTTATAGCTCGTAATAGTATCTGAGTACTTTCCAGGGTATACATCAGTTTTCATTAGTGGACAAGGTGATGAACTAGTAGTGAGCACTTCCTCACTGGTAACAAGGTTCTTTTCTTTCGAAGAGAATATCAATTTTGAATCATAGTAATTGAGTTCATTGAGGCTATTGTGTGAGAAGTATCTGGATCTGCTACTGAAACATGGGATTAAGCAGTTATACAATACGTAGACGTCGTTAGCTGGAGTACATTGGGCAAATTATACATTTTTAGAAGAAAGCAATAGGAACCAATGTCCCATGTGTCTTTAAAGCAGCATTGCATACATTTGGCAAGCGTCATAAGTTTCAAGGACTAAACTCTTTAAGAGGGAAAGGCTGTAATAACCCGACCCTAACCCATATTTATTTATTTAAATCATATGTATTTATTTAATTAATCATGCTTATTCATTTAATTTATCATGTTTATGGATTTAATCACTCATGGTTATTTGTTTAATCAAATCATGTTTATTAATTCAATTACACTCAATTTGTATATTTACCGAATTACCTTGTGTTATTTAAATTTTCCGCTTTCATTTATCGTATTTAATCATCTCCGTTGGGGATATTTCATTTGGGTCCCATTTTACAATTTAAGTTTCATTGATTTGTTAATTCAAGTTTTGTTGATTAATTAAATATCAGATGAATCGATAGTAAGCCTTGATAATTATGGTTTAAGAAATTATTATTATTATTATCATTATTATTATTATTGTTGTTATTGTTATTGTTGTTGTTGTTGCTATTATTGTTGTTGTTGTTGTTATCATTATTATTATTATTATTATTATTATTATTATTATTATTATTATTATTATTATTATTATAACCTTGCAAAAATTTAATTTTGAGTTACGCAAAATCGTTATTGTTACGAAGCGTTTTATTCCCAAACCTAACTTATTTCAGCCGGTTTGAAGCCCCAACAAGTTGCCTATTAATCTAACTAATTATCATAGTTAAACTTAACCATGATTAGCTTAAAAAGGTGGATTTGCTAGATAAAATTTCAACCAAGTGTGCTGATTAGTCAAAACACACATAACTCAATCCAAAGCTCACTTTCTCTCTCCTCTCTCACCTCCCTCACAACAGCAGCAGGGTAGCACTTGTTGGGTGTTTTCCGAACATTGTTTTGGCTATCCCTGGTGGTTTCCAACCCCCCAACATTCTAGTACCTCAAGCTACCATCCTCCATCACCAAACCACTAAATCTCATCTCCATCTCAACTTATTTACAATCAAAGTGAGTAATCTTGAAATTTGATCTTATTGATTTTGATTTTTATTTTAGCTTTGATTCTTGTTTTGATGTTTCTGATCATTGATCATGATATTTTGATAAGAAATAAGAGTTATTTTGCTGTTGATCATGGTGAAGTTGAGCTTGAATCATGCTAGGGTTTAGGGATGATCATGTTCATGCAAGCTTAAGTTAAAATCATATTTATGAACTGATTATGATGATTATGATGATTATTTTGTATTTGACTTTATAATATTTAGTTTTATTGATGATTATGATGATGTTTTTGGTGATTTGGAATGATTTCAAGTGAGGATTTATGTGAAAAAAGGAAGAGAAAACTAAACCAGTGGAGGCTGGAAATTTCAGGAAACCACGGCAGATTTCGGGATTAAACTGGTAATGATCGAGACATGGGAAAATTATGATTTTTGTGGGTAGATAGTTCAGCATGTTAGCTTTCAAATGGCTTTTGAATCGCTTTAATATGAGGTCTGTGGAAAAAGTTAAAACTATGCAAATTGGACCAAAAACTGACACACTTGTGTTTTAACCCCATTTTGGGAACCCTATTGTGGGAATCACATTTTGTGTTGTGCATGAAAATTTTTTGGAACTTCTTAATCTTTTAATATTTGAATTTTAGGTCTCCATTTGAGGTCTAGGATGAAAGTTACGAATTTTTGAAGTGAACTAACTTGCCTTGGTGCAAATTGGGCTGTTATTGCAATTTTTGTACAGCATATACTTGGAGGCAAATTTTAAAAATTTTACTGTAGATTGTCCATATTATTTTCAAATTTCCCATAAGATTTCATGAATTGTGGTTGAGTATTTTGAGTTTGGTGATTTTTAAAAGCATTTAAAGTAATTGTGTAAAGAGCAATAATAAAGATTGAGTGAGATTGATAATGCATACATTTTGCGTATTTGGGCTAAGCAAGGTCATTTAAGGGGGAAATAAATATTCATGGACTTTCATGGAGCTTTTCGCTTGATCAATGAGATAGAAGAAGGCAACTATATAATTTGGGAGCTTGTTTATGAGTTTTGAATTATTTATGGATTTACAAAGAAAATACCAAGCTTAGTAAGCTTAATAGCTTCTTTTGAGTTCAATGATTCATTTGGGGTGGAATTCTATATCTGATGGATTTATGAATGAAATATGAGAAGCAGGGAGAGTTGTGATCCAAAAACCATATTTATCAGACCAAGTTATTGTAGTTTATGCTATTTTGAACCAAGATATATATCTCTTGGCCTCAAACTTTTATTACTCAGTTACTTCAGAATGTATCAAATATATTTATCAAGCCAATATAGTGTACTTGCTGTTATCTTGAACCAAGCTATACATCAGCAGGCCAGAACCTATCTCAGAAAAGGCCAGAACCACTCCCCTATTTGTCACTATCAACGCCTTTTCCTTTGTAATCTCATTTATCTTACTGTTGTCTATTTTACTTTCGTTTACTTTATATCAAATTTAATTGCTTTCACCAATTCAGTTTTGAAGTTATATTGAAATACCAAAGTTATGTATACCATTTAATTACTCAATTTCTATTATGCATACTTTTACTTACTCAATTATGCGAGTAAGGATCATTTACTGACTACACATGTCTACAATGACATTTATCAAATAGAGTCAAGGCCTAGTTATCGTTCTCTATTATGCATAAGTGTTATCAAGTCAGAACATATTTATCAAGCTAGATGATATTTTTTAAAGACTCAAGGTACGTCCATTACCTGTATCTTCAGAAAGCAGAACATGTTTATCCGGTTACAACTTTTAATGAGTTTATCAATGAATCAGTTTATACAATGATTTGCCATTTAACTTGTGACCCTATCAGTTATCATCTATAGGTGTTAGCTCAATATTTACCCGCGCGGCTTCAGGCCAACTCTTGATCGGATTGACAGGTGTACACCTATGTATAGATCATATCATTGCAAGGGGTTTACATCTAGATAATAATGAGTAATTCAGTTTCATATTACTTTCATTTTTATTGTTGTTGCCAACTAAATGAATGGCAAAAGCGGGTACCCATCAATAGCTTTTCTATACTCACTTTACAATACAGAAATGTATGTACTGAGTTTTTGCTCACATTTTCGAATTGTTTTCATGTTTTTTATTTTAGGTGATGAAGTATCACATGTTTCTCCTTTTAGCAAGCCCTTTTCGAAGCTATCGGATGCTCACAGTGGATTCAGCATATCATGAATGTTGGGATCGACCTCAGGGTTAGGTCGGGTCTGTGCTCAATATACTTATGTAGTGTGAGTGGAGTTAGCAAATGGTATGATTAAATCAATTGTATTGAATTTGAATTATTATGGATTTCGGTCTTGGAGAGTTTCAGTTTAATAGACATTGTGATTTGAACATGAGTTTTAAGATCAAACGGATTCAGTGAGCCTTGTCTTTATCAGGACGGCGGTAGCGCCTCTATTATTAAGTCTTCCACTGCAGTTTTCTGTAAATTATGTCATTAACATTTTGGAGGCGTTACACTTTCCTTAAAAACACTTTACTTAGCCTCTTGAGGCCTATATTCTTTAAAAGAACTTCTTTCATAATGGTCCTCTAATGACCCTTATAAGCTTTTCAAATCTTCTTCAAAATGGCATCGTAATGGCCCTTAGAAATCTTTCTTTTCTGAAATGCTTAAAATGACAAAATGCCAATTTCCTATTTATTAGGAACTTACACATAGCATAAAAAAACATCTTATTGTGCTGGCTAGAGGAGATCTACGCTGCCCCTAAGTGAGATCATCACTCACAACTCATGTTATCCCCAGGGTATACGTATTTAACTTTTTGGCCAAAACGCGTCTTAGCAGAGCAACTCTGACTTTGATATTGTCCTCTGTAGGGCAACAACTTACACTAAGATAGTCATATCTTGAGTCCAGTCCCCCTCAAGGTTTTTTTACGCGTCACACATCAGGGAACAGCTCACACCAAGATAATCATATCTTGAATCCAGTTTCCGAGAACAGCTCATACCATCTTTGCATCCAGCTCCCAATATTACCTTTGGTGGAAACAGCTTACGCCATCTTTGCGTCCAGTTCCCACCCTGAAGGTTTGACCATTTACCTAGCACTTTCTTAGCCTTTAAAATTGCATTTTATTTCTCTTTTTCAGCTGATTACTTTGCCGAAATCTTTCTTTTAACAAAAGGACCATAACTTTTCTAAATGTTTATAGTTCGTTCGTTTTTAAGATAAAAAGCTTCTTATAAACGTAAATAGTTTGCTAACTCATAAATTGACTTTGTTTTTAACTTAAAAACTTCTTATAAACTTAATAAGCTTACTAACTCGTAAGTCGACTTCGTTTTTAATTTAAAAACTTCTTATAAATGTAATAGGTTTGCTAACTCATAAATCGAAACTCATTTGGAACTTAAAGTACTTAGTTAGCGTTTAATCTAAACTAGGTTCGTAATAAAATCTTCAGTTGCCATTTTATATCTCGTTTCAATCCCTTTTTAAAACTTAAAGGAGGATGCATAAATAAACTAAAAGCTTAAAATGTTCTCAAACTTACTATTATTCAAACTTAAAGATACTTGGCTCGCTTATAAGTCAAGCGAGGTTTCTTCATAAATTTTTAACATAAATGCTTCTTAAAATCATAATGGTTTTACTAGTTCATAACTCGAAACTCAATCGCAACTTAAATAAGCAGCTAGCATACAAATCAGCTAAATTTCATAATTAGTGCCTTAAGATCTTCTTTTTCAAGATGTTTAAATCCTTTTAAACACAAGGAGAAGTTATATAAAAACCAATGCCTTAAAACATTTTCGAACTCACTTTTAGTTCGCTTTTAAACTTCCTAAACCTATCAACTATTCAGTCGAGTCACTCATTCGACGATTTAGGATTTCTTTTAGGCTACAAATATCCTCATAAATTATCAGGCAATTGATAAGTATTCAACAGCATTCGCAATCATGAAAACAAGCTTTCTAAATGACCCTTCTTTAAAAGACGTCTAAAATTTCAAGAATTGGTCACACAGTGTCACGTAGCGCATTGGGGGGAAAAGGGTTGGCATGTAGCACATTCACACACTTTATAGCACAACTTGGCAGAATCTACTCAATGCGCCGCACATGGCCTCGCAACCCACACAATTGCGGCAATTCACAACCCAGGCTCCCCCCTCACACAACACCACAAGAACCTCAAATTTCTCATTAGTTCTACCTCAAACCATCCAACTACCAAGCTCGGCTCAATATTGACATAATACATAGAACAATCTTATATTGGCATAACATTCATGCTTAATAACCAACATAGAGTTTACTTAACTTATGCAAATAGAAACTTCAAAGCAGTATTTACTTTCTAGTTTGCAAACCAACATCCATAGGCATAGTATTTCATTGTAATTACTACGAATAGACCATTAACATGCCCAAACTAATTTAGCCATAATCCTTAGACCCAATTTAGTTTACTCCACCATTATTTCAATTACTCAGCTAGCCCTTTTAGTCTTCAAAATAGGATTCAAGTGTGATAAACTGCTCCTATAACAGTCCTACAACACATTCTATTTATTCTGAAATCTTCAACTAAATTATTTATTCAACCATGCATCGAATCAACATGCAATCTAACCCAAAATCAGTATCATGCTTGTAATTTCTCAATGTTTATTCTAATTCACCTAAACTGATTTCCAAGCTCAAAATTGACATGCACTAACTAAATTTAATTAAAATCGTTAAAAATAGTCATAATTAGGAATAAAGAAATCCCCACCTCAAATTCAAGCTAGACGTTCATTTGAAGCTGCTGACTCGGCTCTAGGTGTTCGAACAATACTGACCCTTCAGCTCTTGCTCACCATGTATGGACAGAACCCAAACTGTGCCCAAATTGTGCAAATCAGACCCCAAATTCAACCCAACTCTCACTCACTGACTTGAATTTGAGATGGATTCCTGAGGCTACGAATTTATCCCCAATTTATAGAGGTTTCGAAACAATTAACAATAGAATGCATGGCTAAAGTTTTACAAGTGTTTGGGCTCTCGAATTCGTGCTCAAACGCACCAAAAATGTGGTGGGTTCTCTCAATTTTACCCAGATTTCACACCAGGTGAAGGCTAGCTTGTGGGGGAGGCCGAATGGGTGGGATTTGCGGTTGTGTGTGGCAAAGATCTGCTCGAATCCGAGCTCTTGTGGCGCATCTATGGTGGAGATGAGAGGAGGAAGAAGAAGAGCAGAGAGGAGAGAGAGGGATGCCGGGTCAGGGGGCCCGCGACCGGGAAAGAGGAGAAAGAAGGAAAGGGGTTGGGCAAAATTACAAAAATACCCCTCCCTCTTCTATTTTTGTGCCAAACTGTTCGATACTTGATACCGGTAGTCTAATTTGTAACCCGAATTCTAAACCTAAAATCGGTAACACGACCTTTTATCGATTACTCGTCCCCAAACATATCTAGGTTCAATTTAATAAACATCGAACTACTCCTAAGGTTGACAACCTAATCGTTATCGGGTTCCTATTCGATTTAGTACTCCTTAATAGCCATTAATAACGCTTACTAAAAATTACCAGAAGAGTTTCAAAACTAATAATAATATCAACAACGACAAAAATATTTTTTTTAATAAAATTACCGTTCACATAAGCACATCAGTGATAATTTAACTTATATAGTTAATAAAAATATGATTTTACGACGTAAAAAGGCAATGCGACTAGCTTAACGTAAAATACGAAACGCGGGTGTTACAGTATATCTTCTGAGAACCCTCACGAGACCTAACTCATCCACTAGGGCTGGCCTACGGGTTCAAAGGGCTTGTTGCATGGGCTAAATGCAACCATAATTCCTATGAAAGTGAGTTACTATTTTATTTTCTTTTTCTAGGATTTTTAGTTTCATTTTACTCAAAGACGAGCAAAATGTACTTGTGGAGGTATTGTTCAACCTGAAATTATGTCATTTTATACCCTTTTATTTTGTATTATTTGCTCAAAATAAATAATTAGATTAGAATTTTAATATATTTTTTTATTTTGTAGGAAATAGAAGAATTTGAAAGCATGAATAAATTTCTTGTCAAAAAAGTTGGAAGAAAGATCTTGGATCAAGTGGAAGGAAAAAAACACAATGAGGCTAAAGCTTGCCGTCTAGCCAGACGCGTAGCCTAGTCCACTCCTCCGCCAACCCCTCCCTCTTGCCTTATCACATGCACAACACATGACCCTAAGTCCCCCTTCTCGTAGCTCTCTTCTCTCCATCGCAAGCTTGTTCTTTCCTTGGCTCCATAGCCTAATAGGCCTCATCCCAGGCCCAGGCATTTCACCCATAAGCGCTCCCCCTCCACTCTTCATTTTTTTGTTACTTCTTTTTCCTTTTCCCTAGTTAGCCCAGCAGCTTCATGGCCCAACTCCTTTCTCACTTTCTTGTCCACGTGCATGTCATGTGCTATTAAGTCAATACCCCCCTCCTCCTTTTCTCAATGCGAGCATGCTCTTTCCAAATGCTTCAGCCCAACTAAGTAACCTTCTCTCGTCACTTAATCCCCCATGCATGTTGTATGTGATCACCAGGCGACCCCTTCCCCCCCTCATTTAATTTTTGCTTCATCTACTTCTATCTTTCCAGCCGAACACATGATTAATCCACCTACCTCCTTCTTTACTTCTTCATCATCTTCTTCTACTCTTAGTAACTGACGCCCCCTCTTTTCCATATTAATTTGGGGAGTTAACTCCCAATTTAATGGCTTCATTCATCATCCATCGTCAAGTTAATCATCATCATCTTCAATCAATTGTTCATTCATAGGTTGAAGAGATTAATTGAAGCTGAAGAAGACCAAATGTTCAAACTAAGGCTATAAATTGAAGCAAGGGCAAAAGGAGAAGTAAAGAAGCAGGGATTATATTAGAGTACAGTTATTTAACTTCGATTCTTGTTTTTGATTTCGTTTTTTCATTTTTAGATCTATTTTGTTTGACACCAAGAATTAGTGCAATTGACTTTGGTTTATTATATTCAAGTGAGGTTTTTAGATTTTAGCATCACAATTACAAGCTTGTAGGTTAAATTTTTATCTATATGCCCTGTTTCGAACTCCTGTTATTCCTGTTCGTATTCCCTAATCTGGGCCGTGAATTGAGCACTATGGCAGTAACATCTCAATCATTACTTGATTTTGAAATGTTCATTTTTGTATTCATTTGTAATAAGCTTATTGTTTAGGTTTGTGGTTTTGTTTGGAAATTGCAAGAAATTTTGGGTGAATTGAATTTGGCTTGTCCCTATCCATTCGGATTAGTAATACCTTTTTTTTTCCTTGTTTTATTATATGCCCATTTTCAATTAGTCCTTTGCTTATTGATTGTGATGGAGCTCATGGTTATGTTATTTTTGTCTTCTTCAGCTTATTGTTTAATATAGTATGTTTATGCTGATGAATAGATGTGGCTTTGGTTTATTTTAGGTTTGTTATATCTTAGTCATGCTAATTTATTTCACTTTCTTATGATTCAACTACGTTTGAGTTAGTTCATTTTCTGGAATTAGAAATGTTAGGATAGCTTTGTTATTTATAGCCTAGTACCATAATCCATCCCTGAGGATCAACCCTCAAGTGCTGCGACAAGAGTCGTGCGCTTGCCGTTAAACTTAATCTTTATTAAAAATCACAACATTATTAGCAGTTGTTAAATCCAATCATGTGTAGATTATATATAATTTCTGCAAGTTGAATTATTTTTGTTTTCATATTTCTTGTTTACAATCTAGTTATTGTTATTGGGGGTTGGTTGTTTCTTAATGGCCTAGATCTGATCCTGTCCTTGTGGAATTGACCCACAAGTACTATGGCTGACAACTGTACACTCACAGTATAATTTTACATCCTTGTTGGATCGTATCAAGTTTTTGCCACTGTTGCCAGTGATGGCTTGAATGTAGGTCACTATTTTTCTTTTTGTTTGTTATCATGATTATTTTTTTGAGTTTTTGTTAGTAGATTTGTTTCATAATTTTTGTTAGTATATTAAATTCTTGTTGTCCTAATTTCCTATCTTGTTGTCTTCTAGTTTTTCTAAAATATGGATAGATGAAAAGCCAAGTTTGGATTATTTTTTCTGCTTAAATTGTACGGAGTAAAACAAATTATCTCTCTAGAATTCCTTTGGCCCATTGCTGTGGAGTAATAGGTAGTCTATGAATTTTAAATCCAGGGTCACCGAAACTAGTTTCTTTGTAATTTTGTAATTTAGGGGTAAGGTTGCTACATCAGGCCCCCCACACCCCATTTCGTGGTGGGATTTTAGGGGTATTGGATTTGCATTTCTATATGTTGTCTTCTATTCACAAAAATGGTTATTTTCGACTTTTACCCAACATACACATGAATTATTTTGGAGTTATTCTGACTGCTTGAATAATTTTATTACTCAATGGTTATTGCATGGGAAAGTAGGAAACTTTTAGTGTGATTGAGGGGGTGAATAGTGAGACTCAAACTCTTATACAATATTTCGGGAGTCTTTCTAAAATTGTTAATGAAACTATGGACTTGCTCGAGTAGGTAGCTAGGGATGTGCTTCTGCAATGTTATTTGCCAATCCATGTCCCTTTCATGGTAGATCATTTTATGAGAAAAAGTTTGTGACTCCATGTTCTCCTCTCACTTCGATTCCTCAATATATCCCTTGTACATATTAATTGTGCTATACTTTTGACCATAACAACTTATGCTCCCAATATGTTCAATTACAAGTTGAATTTGAGAACGGTATAGAAACTACATTAAATTCAATTAAGCATATGATACGTAATATGTTTGACCAGTTTTCAAAATTGATTCAGAACCAAAATGAGTGTATTGCTCTTGATTTGTGTGAGACTGACCTTAATGTAGGTTGTACCATGTCTGATACCCATCTTATAGATGACTTTGAGTCTTCTTTCTTTGTGAGTTCTGCAATTCATGTTGACTATCATGTATGTGACTTCAAGGGAGAAAAAAAATAATTTTCTTAGTTTTCCACCTGTGTCGCCTAGTTTGACCGCCCCTCATCCCTGTTTTTCTCTAGCTACCTTAGAAGAGGCTAATGAAAGTGCTCATTATGAGGTTGAATCTAGTTTTGATGAGTCGAATGTGCTTGTTAATTAGTTTGAAGAGATTGTGACGTAGGTCCCCCCCAATCTTGAGCCTGTTAGCCTTGTATCTCGCACCTCTATTGACTTAGTACTTTCACCTCCTTACCCTTTCCTGAGCACATTTATGTTATGTCTATGCATGATTATGTAATAACTGATTTGAATGTTGATTTCAGCATTGTGGATACTATAACGGAAAAACTCCAGTGGAATGTGAATAAGTTTGATACAACCTATGGTAATTATAGATGGTATAATCCCTCTATTAAACCTTACTACTTTTGCCTACAGGACATGCCTAGGAGTAGTGTTTTGTTGAGCTCACCGCATTATTCTGCTGATTACACCAAGGTATTTGATAAGCTAAATAGGGCATTATGCTCTATCTACCTCTTCGTTAAAGGTGTGAGTCTTAGATAAGAAGTGGTTGCTACTCCTCAAGCCTCGCTTAACATCCATTAAGAGAGACACAGTTTGAGCATAATCGTTATTCGACCTGTTATTGTTATTCTATCCCTAATGTATAGTTTTGCAAAATTACTCTTCTTTTTTCCTTTTGCTTTTCTTACCTTTCTTTCTTGTGTTCATGCTACCCCTTTCCTGCAATGAAGACATTATGTGATTTTGGTGTAGGCGAGTAGAAGCTATGCTTTAAAACAAAAAAAAAAGACCAAAAAAATTCTAAAAAACAAGAAGATTTTTCATTTTTATGTGATTTTGGGTTGCATTGTATTTAATTGACTTTTACCCCTTATGACTTAGTTGTTAGGTTGTATATAAGCATAATGTGCATGATAGAATTTAGTCCAAGGTGTAACATTCCATGTGCTAGTTCTAACCTTATCATCCCATTCTAATTTTGAGTTTACTACTTACCATGTATTTCACATATTTTAGGGTCTTAAGCTTCCATGGCTAAATCACCAACTTGTCTTTTCTTTTGTGTTCGCTTTTACTTAGCAAAAAAGTTAAAAAATCATAAAAAAGAAAGTTGAGAAAAAATAAATAAATAGACAAAATAAAAAGAGCCTTACAATTGGAAAATGAGAAGTATACCTTTGAGGCATGTGCTACTCAGTGCTACCCTTTGAGGCAATACCGCTACTAGAAAAACTTGCTTCCTAAGTCAATGAGTCAATAAAGTAGTCAAGTGAGATTGAGTCCCACTCTAGTTAAACTGGCTCAAAAGGCGATCATATGCTTGCACGCTGAACACTAGGAAGGATTTTAGGGGTGATATTGTTGATTGAGGGTATACGATTTTCCCTTGGATGTAAATCTAAAAAAATTCAAAATAATTTTTCCATTTTCTTTTCACTTTTTTTTAAAAATTTTATGGGTATATCTTCTGCAAACACTCTCGAGATCACACTCATCCACTAAGGTAACCTAGGGGTTTAACGGACTTGTTGCATGTGATAACTGCAACTGTGATTCTTACAAAAATGAGTTAGCACTATTAGGATGACTTCTTTTTCTTTAGTTCAATTTGAGGATGAGCAAAATCTAGGTGTGGGGGTAATTGTTCAATCACCAAAAGTGATTAAATAGATGCTTCTAATTACCTAGTTTTTGATCATAATCAAGTTTATTTTTGGGTTTTATTTGGTTTTGGCATATTTGCGCAAGAAATAATAATTGATAGAATATTGCAGTCATTAGCTTGGTGTACAAGACTAACTAGAACAAATTTTTGAAAGTTGTAGCCAAGGGTAAATTGGAAACCAAGTGGATACAAAGCAGTTTTCTTATTATGGTGACTTGTGTAATATTGATGAAAAAGTAGAGAACAAGAAATCTACTCCTACTAGAATTTGGAAAGTGGAAGATGACTATTACCACTATAAAAGAAGGTTTGGAAATCATAATTATTCATCATCTTAGCTTAAGTTTTTAGTTTAGATTTTAGGAGTAGATTAGTTTAGCTTAATTTTCTCCCAAAACCTTTGATTGAAGTACTTAGATTTGATTCTAGTTTGAATTTTTATCAATCTATTCAATTAAGCTTTCAGCTGCTACTTTCAATTAGTTGGTAATTTATTTCCTTTTTATCTCTTTCTCCCCCTCTCTTCTTGATTAGAGTTTACTACTTTCAGAATCATTATACTAATTTACATATTAAATCCAATCATGTGCAGATTATATCTAATTACTTTCTACGAGTTGAATGATTTCTATTTTCATATTTATTGTTTGCAATCTGTTGGTTATGGTTTAGTTGTCATTTAGTGGCCTAGATTTAACCGTGCCCCTATGGAATCGTTGTTAAAGTATTATGACTGACAACCATACGCTTGTGGTGTAATTTTACATGCTTTATGGAATGTATCAGAACATAAATAATATAACTGTAGGGGTGAGTAGTTTCGGGTGCCCGCCAAAAAAATTGAGAATCGGAACTGGAACCGGTCAAACAAGTTCCTAACTTTTGGGAACCGGAACCGGAATTTCAGGTCATGGTTCCAATTCCCGGGCACCTGCTGTGCCTAATGTTTAAATTTTAGGGCCTAGTAAATTAAATTTTCTTACTTTTATGGAGGAGAGAGGGGAAGTTTGATCTTTTCCTGCCTTCATCTTCTATCTTTACATAAAAAAGAAGGTTAATTTATTAAGTTTGCATCTTTTTGCATTAGCTACTTGAAAAATATTATGAATCATCCTTCAATTGTCAGTAGAAAATTAACTGATGTTACATTGAATTCGCTATTTGAAGAGTCAATTTTTGTAAGGAAAAAAATCAAATAAAAAAACCATAGAGAAATGAAAGAAAAGTTTAAAAAATTTAAAAATTGTTCAGTTTCATCTCTCTAAATAGGTTTCAGGTTTTGGTTCCGCGTATTTTTTCAGAACCGGAATTGAAACTGTTTGACCGATTTATAGGTATGGTCCCTGGCTCCTCGCTCAAATGTGTTGGTTATAGGGCACCTATGTTGAAAAGAGATTTTTGCTTTCTACTAAAAACAATTCTACCCCTGAGAAAAGCTTGATCCCAAGGACCCCTACCCTCTTCTTCTAACGGCTATTTCTCCCTCTATCTCCGTCTCTCCTTTCCTTGCGGCCCCCATAAAAGGCTTCTCATTGTAGGCACTAAAAAAATATGTGACGTACCAAGAGATAAAGTTAAATTAATCATTTGGGTCAACTCTTTTAATTGATCTAATTAAGCTCAAATTGACTCATAAGTCATGGCACAAGCACAGTTTGACTCCTAAGTCAAAGCCCGCTCAAGGCCTAGGATGAATACTAAGTCAAGGCCGAAGTCCAAGCCTACTTAAGGCTCATATTGACTACCAAGTCAATGCCTAAGCGAAAACCCAAGCAACTCCCAAGTCAATGCCCAAGAGACTCACAAGTCAAAACCCAATCAACAACCCGATTATCCCTAAGTCAAAGTCTAATTGATGGTCAATCTCTCCATTCAGCTCGATGGTCAAATCGACACCTCAACAGAGTACCAGGATAATAAATCGGTTACTCAAGCACTAAGCATATGCAAACTCCCAAATCAAATCAATGCAAGCTAAAGCCCAATTGTAGGCCTAAAATAGGTCAAGGTACATCTTGACCTTGGAGGGGGAGAGGGACTTTTTCTATAAATAAACCCCTAACCCCCTTCACTCTAGAGTTGGATATTCCAAGAGTTCACTAAAGCTAAAGCGTTCTCTCTCTAAAAGAAGAAAACAAGCACTTGAAGCATATTTCATCTTCTTTTAGATATCAAATACTTTATTTTTAATTAGGATTAAGCCTTTTTGGGCCCTCTCTCAAGATAAACTTTGCTTAAATTCATCCAAGAAGGTCGAATCAGAGGATTATTTTAGTTATATTCAATGTAAATATTGTACCTATACATATAATATCAGTATAAAAATTCAATTTGTTACGCAATTTCTTGTCTAATTTATTGGATCTCTCTCTCGTAAGTCTATGAAACTGGCACAACCTTTTGCAAGCGAATCCATAGAATGGGGACAAAAAGCATGTCAATAGCTGCTGCAGCGATCATTGCTAGGCAAACAGTGGAGTTCGCACCTAAACTCTAAGATTTGAAAATGAAGCAAAAAATTTCTTGTCGGATAGATGAAGTTCAAAAATCCACACAGCTTCAATCTCTAATTTTTGAAGTAGAAGGGTGCTATAGTAGCAAATCTTCTTCGCCATCAGCAAAAAGAGCTTGCTTGTCAGAAACTAAAGCTAAGTTCTCAAAAACCATTGTCACACTAGTTATGATGACAAACACAAAGAATTAGGCAAAGGAGATAGCTAACATGAAGGAATCCTGCAAAAACTTACCAACGAGAGTAAAGAAAAGGAAGCCCGTATCTAACTCTAAGAGGAAAAGATTGTTATGTTGACTAAGATGTTGGAAAAATGGTCAGCTTAACCTTCCACTAAGGACTTAGAAAGTGAACAAGACGAAAAAGTGTCCATCCATAGTAAAGCTTCTAATGAGGAGGAGCATCTAAAAAAGGGCAATAAGCCTAAAAACAACGAGTCTTTAGGATCGATGACTATTGAATAAATCTAAAACTTGAACACAAACGTAGTTAAAGCACAACTAGGAGGAGGTTCGTGTAGATCTCACCAATTCATCAAGCCTTACACCAAGAGGGTTGATGCCACCTAAGTTCCACCCGTTTGATGGGAAGAGTAACTCAAAGCAACATGTTGCATGTTTCATTAAGATAGGCAATAATGCTAGCACTAATGGCGCCCTTGTGATAAAGTAGCTTTTCCGAATGTTGAAAGAAATTTTGTTTTTTGGTATACCGACCTAGAACATGGGTCCATCAGTAGTAAGGAACAAATGGAGCAGGGGTTCCTGAAAAGGTTCTATTTCACCAATGCACCGTCAACATGACTGAGATGATAAACAACAAGCAATGGAAAAATGACCCAGTTCATGACTATATTAACCGCCAGTGTGCGCTTAGTCTTGAGTGCAAAGATCAACTATTTAAAGCTTCTGCTGTTGAAATGTGTGCCCAAGGTATGGAGTGGGACTTGTTGTACGTCGTATAAATGAGTAAACCTAAGACTTTCGAAGCATTAGCAACCAAGGCACATGACATGGAGGTTACAATAACTAATCATCGTGGCAACTCCTTTTATTCTACTAAATCGAAGAGGGACAAAGTTAAATTTAAGAAATAATGTTAAGTTCTCTAAGGGCATGACTAAGGAAGTGATACCACCTCTATAGGTGAGCCAATTTAAATTATAGGAAAGCCTAAATTAGAAGATAAGAAGAGCACATCATTCAAGGATGCAATAAAGAAGCGTCCCACAGTTAAAAGAGCTACAAGAAAAGAAGTACCCATTTCCTGACGTAGATTTATCGAGTATGCTAGATGACTTACTCGAGAACAATGTTATTGAACCACCTGAGCCAAACAGCCCTCAAGAAGTTGGGAAGACTACCGATCCAAAATACTATCAGCGGCATAAGGTCATAAGTCACCCTTTTGAAAAGTACGTTACACCCAACGAGCGCATTATGCAGTTAGCGAAGGATGGTAGGATCATCTTAGATTTGGATGAAATAGCAAAAGCTAATTACACGTCTATTTTGTGTGAGCATTAAGCCCTTTCATGTCAACAGAGGTCAAATCATTTGGCTTCTTTGTAGAGACGCAATTTAGCCCTTCATTGAAAGAGGAGGTAGTCACAATCCAATTTGGGAGTCTAGAACTAGTAGTTCTCTTAATACTAATCCCATCATAACTGTCAAAGACCAATCTCGCATCAAGTACCTTTAAGAAGAATGACAAAGGGTGGACCCTTGCTACTAGGCGCAGGTTAAGGAAGTAAAGGCAAGCTCATCCATAATCACTTTGTCATAAGAAAAGTCAAGGAAGAATGAAGTCCACAATCAATAAGGAGCATAAAGTTCAGGCTGTCAACCCAATTTACCAAAAAGCATCTATTTTCATTACCCTAAGCAAATTCTTCCCAAAAGAATTCATTAACAAAATGGTTGTCCACATAACTTTATATTCTAAATTTGATGATGATGATGATGAGACAAATGAAGAGCAGAATGCCTAAATCACACTACCTCTCAAAAGAGATGAGAAGGCCCTCACTGTCCAGAAGCTTTACCAGCATACATGGGTTGACAGTAAATCTTTCACCTACCCTAAGAGATGCATTAAGAAGTTGTTGTTGACATTCATCATACAAGCTATATGCTGAAAAGGTGAACATTGTAACATTTACGAGGAGTCCTATCCTATGTGCCATATGCAACATCGTTGTGACATTCACCAATGAGGAATTGTTATTAGGTTCTAAACCACAAAATCGCCCGTTGTTTGTTAATGGATACAATCGGGGGCAACCGATTAAGCGAATTCTAATTGATGGTAGTTTGATAGTCAATATCACGCCTAAATCTACTATGAATGATTTGGTTATCACTGTTGAGGAATTAGCCAAGAGTCAAATGATGATACAAGTATTTAACCTAAAAAGGCAACGTGTAGTTGGTGTAATTTGCTTGGAGTTGACAATTGGCAACTTGACAACATCATCAATTTTATAAATGATAGATTTCAAGACTTCATGCAAGTTTATACTTAGGTGTCCTTGGCTATATGAACATAGAGTAGTAGCGTCAACCTTACACCAATGTCTAATGTACTATCGGGATGGGAAAAAGAAGATAAATGGTGATACTAAACCATTTGTTATGGTCAAGTCCTAATTCACTGCTACAAAATTCTTCGAGGAAGATGCTTCACCAAAAGAAACTATATCAGCCGCTATATCCTCCACAGGAAAGTGTACTATAAAGAATGCTGAGAGAACTCGTGCACCTTCAAAATATTATGGTGATTGTAGCACCAACCCATAACAATAACTGGAAGGGGAAAATAAGTAGACAATTCAAGTCACCCCTGTCAAACAATCAACATAGCAGTCCCAGCACCGCCATCTTTAGGTACATTCCTAAGTCTTGTCGAAAGGATGGTGAATCACCATTTAGTGAATGTGTAATTCCTAAAAGCATAACCAAGGCTAACATCAAGTTCAAGGAAGCCAGATGGCATGTTCTTAACAAAAAAGGTATGCTTTTAGTTCATAAGGCAAACTAAAGCAAATTAACTAAGGCATCCCTCCTCGATTTTGCCACCTCTTTCAATGGCCTACTCCAAGAAGAAAATGACTTATTAAGGATGCAAACTAGTGATGGGTTTGATCTAAATGCATACAAATTAATAAAGATGTCTGGTTATGACTTCAGCAAGCCAACATCTTTAGCGTATGTCATTGACACTAAGCCCTATGGACTCAACAATGCATAAAATGATATAGAACCAAGGGGGCGAAGTTGCAATGCCTAAAATTGATCTTACTGACGTACCACTCAGCCCATAAGGATTTTAGGTTGGCATGAGGATAAACAGTCATTAACGCAATATATTCTAACTGAGGATGTTAATGTTGGCAAGGAAAAAGTGCTAAGACCACCCCAAAGCTATCGATGTTTGACAATTACAATAGTCTACATTGGAATGCCTTTCTATGTTTAGTAGAATGGGAAAGGATAAAATCTTAAAGACCTCTATCTTCCATAAGTTCAAAGGAGATAAGCAGTCTAAACCATTAGCCTTGGCCAAAATCAAGGTAGGTGAGAGGTCATCAAGCTCACCATCCTCACAAGAGAGGGATTTGATGTTCAGTGCCTTGAGGGAAAAAATGAATTCCAAAGTTCCGCTCCTTCACGTATGAACCTGGTTTCTACTTTAGATGTCAAGATGAATGGATCTCTAAAAGTGAAGAGGCATACTCTATTTCTAATTAGCCATAGGGTTAATGCTAGTTCAAAAGAAAGAACTAAGGAGGAGGAGCAAGCTTCTTCTAACCATGTCATAGTTCAAGAGGACGACGACTTAAATTATTCTAAAATAGAACTCGCTGAAGCACTAGAAACTTTAGAAGATAGGGGGTAAGCCATAGTTGATGAGCTAAAAGAGTTGAATCTCATATATGTGGAAAAATCTCACCCTATCTATGTAAGCGCGATGCTCACACCAAGGTAGATGGCATGAAAAGTTCATACGGGTATAAAGGAATAAATGAAAGGTTAAAAATGGTGGAAACATGATACCTTTATCTAATTTACATATGGAACCATGCCCTAACCAGCTTGGCACTCACTCCCATCATAGAAAAAGGAGAATATTTGCTAGTTTATAGAGCAACATTCAAAGCGAGGTAGAATATTAAGATTAAAAAAAGAGAAGGAAACACAAGTGACGAGATTTTTGGTAAAGCTCAAGTCCCTCTAGCCCCCATAAATTAATGAGTACATATACATTCATCCCCCCCCAAAAAAAACCTTATACCCCAAGCTCATGGAAGAGGGCATGTTATATGACAACAAAGGAGAGCTGGCAAAAGAAAACATCGGAGAGGGAAGATACGGGTCTGGGCTTCTTTGTTGGAACACTATACTTAAATAAGTATTAAACTTTGGCACATTGAAGTCCCCTCCCCTGTAGGAAAAACAAGACATAATGGTGTCTAACAATGGTCTCTTTTAAGTCAATCTGTCATGTTCGACTTTGTCATTACATGACTCTGGTCAATGCAATTTCAAACAATGGCATGATCCAAGACATCAGTATAATTTTAGACGTCAATTATGAAGCTAACAAGTTGATCAGGCAAGGTTTAAAAAATAGGACGACTCTAATAATTGCATCCCTGCAATTTAAAAAACTAAATGTACCACCTAGAAAAAATAAGGCGACAAGCTAGCAAGTTTATATGTCAAATCAATAGCCTCCCAAGATGGGAAGTTATCCAAAAAAAGGAGAAAAAAGTCGAGATGTTGGTCACGCTTGAACGACCTAATACATAACCGAGTCTCGAAGGGCATTATGTAGGCATTAAAAAAATATGTGACGTACCAAGAGATAAAGTTAAATAAATTATTTAGGTTAACCTTTTTAATTGATCTAATTACACTCAAATTGACTCATAAGTCATGGCCTAAACCCAATTTTACTCCCAAGTCCCGCTCAAGGCTTAAATTGACTACCAAGTCAAGGCCCAAGTCATAACTCAAGTGGCTCCTAATCAATGCCCAAGAGACTCACAAGTGAAAGCCTAGTCAAAACCCAATGAAGGGCTTAACTATCTCAAAGTCAAAGTCTAGTTGATGGTCAACCCCTTAGCCCAATTCAACTGTTGAATCGACACCTCAACATGTTACCAAGTCAATAAATCAGTTACTCATGCACTGAACGCAGACTTCCAAATCACATCAATCCAAGCTGAAGTCTAATTATAAGCCCAAAATAAGTCAAGGTCCATCTTAACCTTTAAGGGAGAGGGAAGAACTTTCTATAAATAGACCCTTAACACCATTCTAGAGGTCGACATTTTAAGAATTTACTAAAGCTCAAATATTTTCCCTTTGAAGAAGAAACCTAACACCTGAAGCACATGCCATTTTCTCTCAGATATCAAATACTTTTCCTTGATTAGGATTAAGCCTCTTAGGCCCTCTCTCAAAATCAAGTTCACTCAAATTCATCGAAGGAGATCAAATAAGAGGATTGCTTTAATTGTATTCAACATAGAGACTAGACCTATATATACAATATCAATATGAAAATTAAATTTGTTACTCAATTTCTTATCTAATATATTGTAATTTTGAAGTTTGTGTTTACACCCCCATTTGGTATAAAGTCAACAATTTAATTTTGGTCTTGAATTTTTCTTCTTTTGTGGTTTTGACCTCCAATTGTACCAACCTCAGCGTATGACCGGCCTATTTAGGATGAGTCCGCGGAATCAGACCAAACTAAAACTGGTGAATGCACACAAGAACTCAACTCACATTCAAGATTGAATGCAAGCTAGCCAAGAACACTTGAACTTTAGCTTGAGTATTAGTGAATCCGAATGAGATGAAAGGGAGATAGAACGAAATTAAACCTGTTCTTAAATACAGAAATCATCACCAAGAACAAGCTTGGGTTTGTTAATCTTATTTAAGATATCGAAACGCCACCTAAATAAGGATTAAGACTCACTTGATCACCACCTAACTCGACCTAAGTAAGGGTAAGCAAATAAAGTGTTTAAGCCTGTTTAAAGGAGTAAAGCTCAACTTTCTTCATTTAATACTCAAAGTTCATTAGAAAATGAGCTTCCAAAAGCCCCTTATACACAATCATCCTTTGTTGCCTAGGAAGGAAGGACATTTCGTCCTACTTAGGAAACCTCTAAACTTGTTTAAATTAACAAAACTTACAAAGCATGTTGAGTTAAGCTAGTTACAAACAATGAGTCTAGTAAATAAAAATACTAATGACTAAAATAACCTTAATCATGTTGATTAGCTTAAACAACTTTCTTACACATGGAAGAGAGAGGAAAATGGCTATTGTCCCTCCCCCTTTGTGGCTGGCCAACCAGAACGAGCCGGGTGTCTTCTCCCTTGCATTCTAGTGGTTCATGCATCACTTATGCATTAAGGAGAGCATAAGGATGTTTCCAGCTATCCTAGGTATCTAAGAAGGCAAGCAAATAGCTCTAACAAACCCTCCTATAAAGGAAAACCTCTACGTGAGGTAACCGGGGTCCAAGAGTCAATTTTTGTTCAGTTTTGGTGCAACCATGTGTCCCTTCCCTTGCTGACTTTTACCTGGTTTCCTTTCTTGGGAGGAATCCTTAGGATGTCAAAAAACCCCTCATTGAAAAATCAAGGCTAAATTAGGTTTAAGGTGCTGAAAACACCTAATAAATCAAATCAGATATATTAGGCACTAATCTGGCACAGTTAACAAAATGTGACTGATTCTTCACCTTACGCTTATTTAACTTGAACTTCTTTACATGCCGTGGTATCTTAAGCAAAGATATTGGATATAAACCTTGTGGAGGCCTATGAAATAACATACACAAAGCTGGGCTTTTGCTTGGACTCGAACCTGGGACCTTTTGATTTTGACCCTAACAAAATTTGGGTCATTCCTTAGACTTTAGCTGGTAAAGTTAGACTACCTTGATAGACATGTAGGTCCAAATTGGGTTGTACTGATGGACCTCCATTATCCTCCTCTTGTTGAGTAGAATTTGACCTCAAATCTGTTAGGTAGTCATCCTTTAAATATAGGCTCAAATCTACCACATTGAATGTGGCTGAAATGCCACAATGCCCAGGCAACTCAAGCTTGTATGCATTGTCATTGACTCATTGTAAGACCTTAAATGGACCATCTACTTGTGGCATTATTTTGTTTTTCTATTTTGATTGAAAACCCTCTTTTCTGAGGTAGATCCAAACTAGATCTCCAGGTTGAAATACCATCTTCTTCTTGTGTTTTTAAGCTTGGGCTTGGCATAATACATTAGGCCTCTCAATTCTACCTTTCATTTATTCATGGAGCTTTTGGACTTCTTCCACATGCGTAGTTGCATCCACGCTTGGTTTTTGATCCATAGGCCATGGCATAAGATTAAGGGGACTTTAGGGATCAATTCCATAGACCACCTTGAATGGAGATAAGCTAGTAACCTCATTAGGGTGCTTTTTTATAGGCAAATTTAGTGTAGGGGAGTAATAGATCCCAAGCTTTCGAACGAGGTTTAATAAAAACTCTTAGGAGTGTGCCTAAGGTTTGATTAGTTACCTCAGCTTGGTCGTCTGTTTGTGGATGACAGGTGGTACTATACTTGAGTTTAGTACCCATTTTCTTCCATAAAGTAATCCAAAAATAACTAAGTGACTTAGTATCTCGATCTAAAACAATAGATCGTGGAGTACCATGTAATCTCATCACTTTCTTGAAATATAACTTTATAATATATGTAACATCATTTGTCTCGTTGCAAGGAAAAAGGGCCATCTTGGAAAACCGGTCTACCATGACAAAGATTGAATCTTTGTTCATTTGGGTTTTAAATAAGCATAGGATGAGATCCATACTCACATCAATCCAAGGAAGAGTGGGAACTGATAGAGGCATGTATAATCCTTGGGGTAACGAGTGACTGTTAGCCACTTAACATGTAGCACACCTCCTCAAGTTATCTTGGACATCTTTACCCATGCATGGCTAATAATAATATTCTCTTAACATGGTAAGAGTCTTGTTTTCAACATAATGACTAGCAAATGAACCACTATGAACTTCTTGCATCAAAAGTTCTCGAGTACTACACTTTGGAATGCATAAGCAAGTACCCTTAAACAAGTAACCTTCTTGGACCAAAAAATCACCTTTGGGATGCTTTTGATGAGATAAATAAAACTCCCCAAATTCCTCATCCTCAACATATAAAGATTTTAGATGTTCAAAGCCCAAAATACAAGCATCTAACTGGAATAATAACAAGTGCCTTCTGGATAATGCATATACACCTGGATTGACCTTCTCTGACTTATGCTTGATTATAGAATGAAATGACCAGAGATATTCCACCCATTTAGCATGTGGTGAGTTCAATTTTTTTTGCCCTTGAATATACTTTAGGGCCACATGATCAGAATGTAAAATGAACTCATTAGCTATCAAATAATGACTCTAGTGCTCTAATCAGCGCATAATAGCATAGAATTCCTCACCATAAGTGGAGTATTTTTTTTCTTAAATCACATAATTTCTCACTAAAGAAGGCTAGGGGCTTTCCTTCTTGAGTGAGCACCTTTTTGGGTAAGCACACTACCTATGCGTACGCCAGATGCATCGCACTTAATCTCAAATACTTTGTTAAAACATCGTAAAGCTAACATTGGTGCTTGAGTTAGCTTATTTTTGATCTCTTCAAAGGTAGATTGGGCTTTGGGGGTCCATATAAAAGATGTACCCTTAATAACCTCAGTCATAGGAGCTATAATAGCACTAAAGTTGCGTATGAACTGCTTATAAAAGGAAGCAAGTCCATGGAAACTTCGTATGCCGTATGTGCTTTTTAGAGTAGGCCATGTCTGAATTGCTTCTACCTTGCTCTCATCTACCTTGATCATGTGAGCAGTAACAATATGACCTAATAAAGTCACCTCATTTGAGAAGAAGGTGTACTTCTTAAGGTTACCAAACAACTTCTTCTTTTCAAGAACCATCATAGTCTGATTTAGATGGTTTTGGTGCTCTCTTTCATCCTTGTTATAGATCAGAATGTCATCGAAATAAACCACCATAAATTTACTAATATAAGGCCTGAATACTTGATTCATAAGCCTTATAAAAGTACTTGGAGCATTGGATAAGCTGAATGGCATAACAAGCCACTCAAATAAACCTCCTTTGGTTTTGAAAGTAGTTTTCCACTCATTACCTCCTCTGATTTTGATTTGATAATAGCCACTTCTTAAATTAATCTTGGAAAACACCCTTGAACCATGTAGTTCATCCAATATATCTTTAAGTCTAGGTATAAGATACCTATACTTGATTGTAATCTTGTTTATGGCACGACTGTCCACACACATGCGCATACTCCCATCTTTCTTTTTAGCTAAAAGAATTGGAATGGCGCATGGAGTTACGGACTCTCAAACTAGTCCTTTAGATATCAATTCTTTCACTTGGCATTGAATCTCCCTGGTATCTTTAGGGTTCATTCTGTAAGCTAGTTTGTTAGGAAGAATTGGTCTTAGGATAAGATCAATATGATCTTGGATATCTCTTTTTAGGGTAAACCTGAGGGTATTTCTTATGGGAAAACATGGTTAAATCATTTAAGTAATAAAATGGCTAAAGGATGGTTTGGAAGGGGGATTCAAAATCTTCTTCAATAGGTAGTATCCACTCTATAAAAGCTCTAAACTCATGATAAGGGGCTTTTAATAGAGGTTCACCATATGTAAGCAGCAAATTTGAATGTTTTGGGCTTTTTGTGTAGTTCTGAAAGGGATAAGGGTACTAAGGTGATCTTCTTTCCTCTCGTAGAGAAGGAATATATGTTTAGGAATCCATTATACATCACCTTTCAATCATACATCTATGGCCTCCCTAACAAGATATGGCATGCATCCATAGGAATCACATCACACCATAACTCATCTTGGTAATTCTTTGTAATGGAAAAGGAAATTATGCACCTAGAGTTGACTTGTAACCCTTTGCTTTGATTTAACCACTGGACATTGTAAGGGTGTGGATGAGCTGGAGCTTGGAGGCCTAACTTTTCAATCATGCTAAGCAAAACCATAATAGCATAACTTCCTCCATCAATGATCAAAGAACACACCTTTCCCTAGCCTGTATATCTGGAGTGAAAGATGTTCTCTCTTTGTTCATCTTTAACTCCCTCTTGACCACTTAAAACTCTTCTTACAACAAGCATTTCATCCTCGTCAACTTTCTCCTCAACTTCTTCTTGATTTTCTTCTTGGTCATCCGCCGCATCCTCCTCCTTTTCTTCTTCAATTTGACCCTCGTTTATGGCCTCCCACTCAGCCAAGGTAATGACTTTTCTATTTGGATAGTCCGCGGCTATATGTCTAACTTCTTGGCACTTAAAACACCTTCTAGTGCTCAAAGGGCTAGGATTCGGTCGATTTTGTGGAGGTAAAGTTCTTCGTGGAGCTGGGGTTCCTCATAGAAAGGAAAGGATTGGAGTTATGGGTTTAGGTAAAGGAATGGGGCTCCCCTTGTTAAAGGGTTAGCTCCGAGATGGTGAACCTCTATTTTGTACTATTTTTAGCCCCTATTTGACCCATTTCCTCCCCCGTTTTCACGTTTAATTGTGTTAAGGAAGGGTCAAATCGGCCTCCTTTTGCATACTTTTAACTCATATAACATCTTTCGATATTTTCAGGAACTCTATTGAAGAAACAGAAAGATGAACAGCATTTAGCAGAAAGGAGTGCCAAGAAGGCGAGAAAAGCTACGAAAAAGCGTCGCACGGAAGCCCCGGAGAATCGGACACACGCGACAAGGAAAAAACCGCGACGACCCGACAAACCCGAACCGGCGCCACGTGGCATGGCCTAGCCGTGCCACGCGGCACGACCGTGCCACATGGCACGGTGTGGCCGTGCCACTTGGCACGACCGTGCCACATGGCACGGCCTGGCCGTGCTGTGTGGCATGGTTGTCTTTTTTTCGCCGGGTCCCGCGTTTTCGTCCGGCAGAAATTTGGCACGGGGCCCCCGTGCCGTCTGGCACGACCGTGCCACTTTAGTTGTCGCTGTTTTATCGTGTTTTGGATTTGTAATTCCGGGTTTTTCATGCTACCTTTTCCTCTCTCTCGTTGGAGGCGATTTCTAGGGCTCTTAGGGTTTGCTTATTGTGCTATTGAATTCAAGCTTTGGATCAAAATTTGTTGACGCTTTCGATTGAATATTGTTGCAGATTGTTCAGGGTACACCTTTCTACCCCTTTTCTTTCGTTTTAGTTCAAGTTCTATATTCCTTGACATGTTATTGTTCTTGATTGAGATGTTGTTTGAAAACATGTTTAGCGGCTAAATTCCTTAATCTTGGATTGGGCGTAGCCCCTGTGATGTAAATTGGATTGTTAATTCTAGGTTTTTGTGAATTACGCCAGAGTATAATTGAACTCTCACTTAGCATGCCAGGTGTTCGATGAATTGCCTGAGAGGGTTTCATTCATGTTCTTAATTAGAGTTTAGGAGACTAACGAAAGTTAGGTCCTTTACTTAGAGTAGCTTTGTGAGCAATTGAATTACTTGACACGAAAGTAGTTGGGGGTGCAATTGGGAATTTAAATTACATGATCTTGTGGTCTTGTTATTCTAGTTTCACGAAAGTCGACAACTAGGTTAGTCTGATCAGTCTAATGACCTTCGAAAGTAGGCGTAGATGCTTTAAACCGGTAATAATTCCATTTCAATTATCTTACAGGCAGATTCACACGACCTAGTGTATTTTCCAATGAACGTCATAGTGCGGTGAACCCCAATCCAGGATTTTCTTCTCATTATTGTCTTAGACCAAATAGAGTTAGAATTAGTTAAACCAACTTCACTCGACAACTGCCTAGCTTGAGTTAGTCCAATTAGTTCTAGTAGTTGAAACCAAGTTCCCTGTGGATTCGACCCGTACTTGCCGGTTGCTAGCTACAGCTACGCCGTGCACTTGCGGTATATTTTTAACTCAACAAGTTTTTGGCGCCGTTGCCGGGGAGCTTGCGCCTTTCAATATTAGAACCGATTAGCGTACTCTAGACTAGGCTTTTTCTTTTTCTTTTCATCCCTTCATTGTTTCCCTTCTCCCCTTTATTGTGCTTGAAACTGTTTTACGCCTTGGTAGTGTTGGTTTTGTATGCGCAGGCGTAGTCAAAGGGATCAACCACTTGCCCCTTTTGACCTTGAAATCGAAGCCACTGCTCGAAGGCAAAGCGGTGAAAGGAGAAGGCACCAAGCACAAATACAGATGGCCGAGCAAAGCCAAAGGGTGCTGCGAGATTATGCCTTGCCACAAGCATCGGGCGTAACCTCCTCCATCGTTAGCCCCGCCATCGAGGCTAACAACTTCGAGCTCAGCCCCGCACTGATCACATTCGTGGAGAGGGAGCAATTCAGCGGGCACCCCTCGGAGAACCCCAACGTGCACCTTCGCAGGTTCTTAGCGAAGTGTGATACCATCAAGCTAAATGGGGTGTCTACTGATGCAATCCGGCTGCGGCTCTTCCCATTCTCACTGCGGGATAGAGCCAGTGACTGGCTTCAGAACGAGGAGCCCAACTCGTTCACCACGTGGGAAGTACTCTCCAAAGCATTCCTCAGCAAGTACTTCCCACCTGGCAAGACTGCCAAGCTGAGGACAGACATCACCTCCTTTGCCCAGCAGGATGGTGAGTCGTGGGAGAGATTCAAGGACCTCCAGCGCCAGTGCCCCCACCATGGAGTTCCCGACTGGCTCCTAATCCAAACCTTCTACAATGGATTAGAGCGGTCGGTAAAGATTTCAGTTGATGCTGCAGCAGGGGGTGCTCTCATGGGCAAATCAATCGAAGCGGCAAAGGCGTTGTTGGAAGAGATGGCTTCCAACAACTATCATTGGTCTAGTGAGAGGGCCGCCCCCCAGAGGGGAAGTGGCAGGCACCAGGTTGATGCTGTGACACTCCTAGCGAGTAGGGTGGATGCCCTTGCACAACGGTTGGAGAAAGTGGCTACCTCGTCAGCTACTTCTGTGGGTCGTCCATGGGGATCTATGCTGCTTGTGAGGCCTGCGGTGTACAGGGCCATACTGCCGTTGAGTGCTACAATGCCCCTTCTAGCATTGAGCACGTCAACGCCTATCATACCTACACCCAACCTCCTCAAAATAACCCCCACCCCACCTCCTACAACCAGGGTTGGAATACTCGTCCGAACCCCCTCTATAAAACCCCCAACCCTCACCCTCAAAACCCCAACCAGCCACCCGGTTTCCACAACCGAGCCCCCTACACTCCACCTCCCCCACCTCCTGAACCCACTTCTCACCTGGAGAGTCTTATGGAGCGCTTCATAGCGACCCAAACCACGACAAATGAGACTCTCAAAGAAAATATTCAGGTATTGACCTCCAGAGTGGATTCCATGGCCGCCCATCAGAAAACCATGGATATACAGATTGCCCAGATTGCTCAGCAGGTGAGCCACCTGTCCAGATCTCAGGGGCAACTTCCGGGCCAGATCGAGGTCAACCCCCGCCGCCAAGTCAATGCCATATCTACTGTGGGCGCGGGGTTAGAAGAGAGCCCAGTGATGGTTCTTCAGGAGGTAGTTCCGGTTTCTGCTTCTGCCGGAACTGAAGGAAAGGAGAAAAACGAGGGTCTGAGCCCTATTGAGGAAATCTGCCATCGACCTATTGATTGCACTTACCGCCCTCGAGTGCCTTTCCCTCAGCGACTGGCATGGTCCGAGCTCGTTCAGCTTGAACCTAGATTCGAGTGATTTCTGGAAATTCTACGCCGAATCTATGCCAGCAGCCCCTTCTTGGAAGTTCTCAAGAGTGCCCCTGCGCAATGGAAATTTTTACGAGAACTCCTGTCCAAGAAGGGAGCATCTAGGGAGGCTTCTATAGCTTCCATTGGCGGCTCCTGTAGTGCGCTCTTGCAAAGGCGGTCGCCATCCAAGCTGCAGGATCCTGGCAGTTTCTCCATCCCTTGCTGTATAGGGGATGTGCAGATTGAGAGAGCTCTCTGCGATCTGGGCGCTAGTGTGAGTATCATGCCGCTCTCTCTCTGCAAGAAGCTGCGATTATGGGACCCCACACCCACCAGCATCACTATTCAGCTCGCGGACTGCTCCATCAGGCGTCCAGTGGGCACCCTGGAGGACGTTCCGGTCCAGGTGGGGAATTTTCTGGTCCCGTGTGACTTTATCGTCCTTGATATGGACGATGCCTTTCCGCCCCCCTTCATCTTGGGTCGCCCCTTTCTCGCGACCGCAAGGGCTGTGATTGATGTGCAGACGGGCACCATGTCCTTCACCGTCTATGGAGAGCGGGTGGATTTTCATTTTTCACCACCCATACCATCCCCCGCTCCTGTTATCCCCCCTGCCCCTGCGGACTCTACTCTTTCCCTTCCTCCACCTGTACCAAGAGGGGAACTTCAGGATTGGGGTAGTGGATCCCAACTGAGCACCCCTATTTTGCCTCGCCCACCTCCACCGCCTACTGCTGCTATGGGTGAGCCCCCTTGGGAGACAATGGTGCCTGCATCCCACCATGGGGAGGTGTTAGCTCACTCGCCATTTCCTTCTTTCATCCCCACACCTCCCTACATCACGCGAGCATCATATTCCTGAGGTAACGGTCAAGCTTAGGACCTAAAACAAGCGCTTCTTGGGAGGCAACCCAAGGTATTTATTGTGCACAAAAAAAAAACCAAAAAAAAAAAAAGCGAGTGTGTGTGTGTGTCTCCCCTTTTCCTCCGTTTCCCTCCCCTTGTTTCTTTTCTGCGTTCTTTTCATTGCGGACAATGAAAATCTCAAGCATGGGGGAGTGTGAGCTCGTCGCTTTCTGGTAACATTGTGGGGGTAGGTGATGATATCACTTGCATTCGCATCATTTAGATAGGATTTCATGTCATGCACTTTGTTGTTTTTGCCTTTTTATTTTATTCGAGCATATAGTTTAGAGCATATAGGATTAGCTTTTGCATTCAAAAGGAGAAATGATCGAGTCGGGCGTTAGTAAGCCTCTCAGGTACCATCTCTTACCCTTCTCTTCATTATCCTTTATAACTTTATTGCTTTAGTAGTTAGTTTTATTGCTTTGAAAAAAAAATTTTTACAGTTTGCGAAAACCCCTCTTGTGACGAGATTGAAAGGGGTGATTGATTGATTGATCATGTTGGGTTGTGTGTTGAGGCGTAACTTGTCTTGGTGTGAGTTTTGGGGCAAATTATGTTTGTTTTGTCATCTGTAGTTTCTTCGCCCTGTGTTGCATGCTAGCTACCCCTGAGATTCATGTGTGACTCCTCCATGATGCATCTCTAGAACTTGGTCTTGTTCTCCTTGAAACTGCATTTAGCAATTGCATGTGCCGACATGATTGAGGCGATCTTTATTCATGTAGCCACATTAGCCAGAAAGCCACCCGTTGTTGCATGTTGTCCCTTTGCTATCCCTTTGAGCCTTTCCCCCAGTCGTTGTTGTTGCACCACATTAATTACACGCTTGACCTGTGTATACTTCCTTCATCCTTGTCAAGGTGTCTAGTGGAGCGATACTTCCACAATGTAGTTGGGCATGTTTGGGGCATTTGATCATTCACTGCGGGCATAATACTAGTGGCTCGTTTTGGGAAAATTGCGAATTAATTTTTGTACTTCCAACGCTATCCAATGTGCCTCCTTTTTTTTTGCTTCTCAAAAAAAAAACAAAAAAAAAGAAGAAAATGAAATGAGAAGTTGCAAATAAAACGGGTAGCATGGAAGCTTTTTGTAATAAGCTTGTTGTTTTCTCCTTGAGGTTTTTGCGAGCTTTGCCACTCAATTCGTAAGTTGGTGTGAAGTTGTATCTATAATGCTGAATTGTGGAAGTGTTCCTGCTCCCTAGTCTTTGACTAATAGCTCCACTTTCCCAAATTATTCCACTTCTCACCTTTGACCTTAGCCCCATTACATCCCTATTGCAAGCCCTCATGATTGACACATTGCATATTGCATTCTCATGGTGGAGAGTAGAGAACTTTACCAAGCATATGGTAGTTGCCTGATTGGTTGGAGTATTGAGCGTACCCTTGTTACATATTTCAAACACATTGAGGGGAGTGTTCCACTTTGCCCTAAAGTGAGGTCCTACCAGTCCTGCTTACTCACCATTTGTTGAGGAAGGTTATGTCTTACTATGTGCTTCAATATTTGGGGTGTGTTGTGTGTTTCATTTGGGCAAGATGATTCATGGGTGACATTGCATACATTTTCATTGAGATTATCTGCCGCACCTTGACTGGACTACCTTCTATGCATGATTAGCGTGATTCATCGGCATCCATCCTTTCACTTGAAGAGGGTGTGTTTAGAGGTCCACCATCCTTCCTGATTTTTCATAGCATAGTCTTGCTTGAGGACAAGCAAGAGATAAGCATGGGGGTGTGATGAACCTCTATTTTGTACTATTTTTAGCCCCTATTTGACCAATTTCCTCCCCCGTTTTCACGTTTAATTGTGTTAAGGAAGGGTCAAATCGGCCTCCTTTTGCATACTTTTAACTCATATAACATCTTTCGATATTTTCAGGAACTCTATTGAAGAAACAGAAAGATGAACAGCATTTAGCAGAAAGGAGTGCCAAGAAGGCGAGAAAAGCTACGAAAAAGCGTCGCACGGAAGCCCCGGAGAATCGGACACACGCGACAAGGAAAAAAACCGCGACGACCCGACAAACCCGAACCGGCGCCACGTGGCATGGCCTAGCCGTGCCACGCGGCACGACCGTGCCACATGGCACGGTGTGGCCGTGCCACTTGGCACGACCGTGCCACATGGCACGGCCTGGCCGTGCTGTGTGGCATGGTTGTCTTTTTTCGCCGGGTCCCGCGTTTTCGTCCGGCAGAAATTTGGCACGGGGCCCCCGTGCCGTCTGGCACGACCGTGCCACTTTAGTTGTCGCTGTTTTATCGCGTTTTGGATTTGTAATTCGGAGTTTTTTTTCAGGCTACCTTGTCCTCTCTCTCGTTGGAGGCGATTTCTAGGGCTCCTAGGGTTTGCTTATTGTGCTATTGAATTCAAGCTTTGGATGAAAATTTGTTGACGCTTTCGATTGAATATTGTTGCAGATTGTTCAGGGTACACCTTTCTACCCTTTTTCTTTCGTTTTAGTTCAAGTTCTATATTCCTTGACATGTTATTGTTCTTGATTGAGATGTTGTTTGAAATCATGTTTAGCGGCTAAATTCCTTAATCTTGGATTGGGCGTAGCCCCTGTGATGTAAATTGGATTGTTAATTCTAGGTTTTTGTGAATTACGCCAGAGTATAATTGAACTCTCACTTAGCATGCCAGGTGTTCGATGAATTGCCTGAGAGGGTTTCATTCATGTTCTTAATTAGAGTTTAGGAGACTAACGAAAGTTAGGTCCTTTACTTAGAGTAGCTTTGTGAGCAATTGAATTACTTGACACGAAAGTAGTTGGGGGTGCAATTGGGAATTTAAATTACATGATCTTGTGGTCTTGTTATTCTAGTTTCACGAAAGTCGACAACTAGGTTAGTCTGATCAGTCTAATGACCTTCGAAAGTAGGCGTAGATGCTTTAAACCGGTAATAATTCTATTTCAATTATCTTACAGGCAGATTTACACGACCTAGTGTATTTTCCAATGAACGTCATAGTGCGGTGAACCCCAATCCAGGATTTTCTTCTCATTATTGTCTTAGACCAAATAGAGTTAGAATTAATTAAACCAACTTCACTCGACAACTGCCTAGCTTGAGTTAGTCCAATTAGTTCTTGTAGTTGAAACCAAGTTCCCTGTGGATTCGACCCGTACTTGTCGGTTGCTAGCTACAGCTACGCCGTGCACTTGCGGTATATTTTTAACTCAACAATGGGGGTTTTGAAAGTCATGTTTAAAGGGCCTAGACTTTTGTTGTGCTTAACTTTATAGGCTAGAACACTAACTTTATCGAAATTCGAGTATTGCTTCAATTCAACCACATTAGCATACATAGGATCAAGGCCTCCTAAGTACCTAACATGGTTTATTCTTCAAGCTCTTGAATATCACACTTGATTAAGAGTTTCTCAACCTTTCTAGTATACTCCTCTACGTTCATGCTTCCTTGGGTCAGATTATGGAGTTAGAAGTAACTATCTTGGACCTAAGTAGAAGGTAAAAAATGTGACTTGAGTTTGGTTTTCATCTTCTCCCATGTTTTGATCTTTCCTTTTCGATTTCTCACTCTTTTAGCACATAAATTCGTCCATAAAAATGAAGTATACCTTCTACGTTTAAGAGCTACTAGCTTCACCTTCTTGTCTTCTGAAACTTCTTTGTAATCAAAGATCTATTTAATTGTGTGCAACCACTCCAAAAACTCATTCGAGTCCAATTTTCCTTCAAACTCCAGAATTGCAACTCTAAAATAATTAGAATTGGCTGGTTGTCTATGCTCCCTTTATGCCCTTCTTTGAGGCTCACCCTCACCTGAAGAACTCAAAGGATTGCTAGCTTCTTCATCTTTATCATCGTGAACAGAACTGGGTGGGCTAGCCAGGATTTCTTCTTCTGTTTCATGGCTTCACCCAATTGATGCTTCAAATACTCATTTTAGTTCTTATACTCTTGATTAAAATTCTTGAGCCCTTGATTAGAAGACGTAACAGTTTGATAACTTCGCATCAAAGCATCGAACTTCTCTTTTAAAGTCAAACTTGCACTCATGGCTGAATTTAGATTCAGATGTGTTTGGGGCATATGTTTGGGGTTGATTTGGAACGTGTGGGGGCTGGTTTCAAGGCTAAGGAGAAACATAGCTCTAATACCTAAGTTGGTGGATCTACACAAGAACTGAACTCGCATTCAAGACTGAATGCAAGCTACCTAAGAATGCTTAAACTTTAGCTTGAGTTTTAATGAATTTGAATCAGATGAAGGGGAGATAGAATGAAACTACACCTATTCTTCGATATAGAAATCACCACCAAGAACAACCTTAGGGCCTTTAATATTATTTAGGATACAAAAACGACACCTAAATAAGGATTAAGACTCACTTGATTACCACCTAGCTCGGCCTAAGTAAGGATAAACCAGTAAAGTGTTTAAGATTGCTCAAGGGGCAAAGCTCAACTTTCTTCATTCAATACTCAATGTTGATTACAAAATGAGCTTCCAAAATCCTCTTATAAATGGCCATCCTTTGCTACCTAGGAAGGGAGGAGATTACTTCCTACTTAGGAAACCTCTAAACTAGTTTAAATTAACAAAATATACAAAGCATGCTGAATTAAGCTAATTACAAACAATGAGTCCAGTATGCCAAAACACTAATGACTAAACTCAACCTTAATCATATTAATTAGCTTAAACGACTTTCTTGCACGTGAAGGAGAAAGAAAACTGGTTGTTGCCCCTCCCCCATTGCAGCTCGCCAACCAAAATGAGCTTGGTGTCTTCTCCCGTGCATTCTAATGGTTCATGCATTACCTCGGTATTAAGGAGAGCATAAGGATGTTTCTAGTAGTCCTAGGTATCCCACAAGGCAAGGAAACAGTTCTAACAAACCCTCCTAAGAGGGAAACCCTCTAGGTGAAGTAACTGGGCTCAAAGAGCCAGTTTTTGCTCGGTTTTGTTGTAGCCTTGTGTCCCTTCTATTGCTGACCTTTACTTAGTTTCCTTGCTTAGGGGAATCCTTATGATGTTAACAAACCCCCTCCTCCAATGAAGAAATCAAGGCTGAATTAGGTTTAAGGTACTTAAAACACCTAACAAATCAAACTGGGCAGATTAGGCGCTTATTTGGCATGGTTAAGAAAATGTGCCTGATTCTTCAACTTACGCTTGATTTAACTTGAAATTCTTTTCATGCTTTGGTAAATAACTTCCTTAAGTATCATAGTAAGAAAACATATTAGACTTACACCTTATGGAGACCTAAGGAATAACGCACGCAAAACTGAGCTTTTGCTTGGACTCGAACCCGGGACCTTCTGATTTTGGCCCTAGCAAAATTTGGATCATTCCTTGGACTTTGGCTAGTAAACTTAGAGTACTTTTACTGAGTTGTAGGTCAAAATTGGGGTGCATTGAGGGACCTCCATCAAGAACTAATTGTTAGGCTATTGAAGACCCCTTTTCGGAAGAAAGGTCGAAGAGCCAGAAGGATTAGGCGAGAGTAGCTGAAATTCATTCGCCAAATCTTGTTCTTTTTAATACGCTTCGAAGGTTACGCTCACAGCCACCTCACTCTTTATTTGTATAATTTCTAAAATTGAAGTTAAATTTAAAATTTAGTAACTATCTAATTGATATTAAATTATTTGTGTGAATATTTTAATTATGTCAAGTACATTTAAGAATTATGTCTAACGTATTATAATTATGTGAAGCATGTAACTAATGTGAGTATTTGAGCAACCAAACACTTTAAAATCACCTAATTTTTCTCATTTTCATTCATTATCTCATCATTTGGCTTTTTAGTAATAAAGAAATCTTGAAAAAAGAGGGAGAGAAACTTATAAAGTACTTTTACCTATTTAGTATGATTTTGAAGTATTTATATGCCAAATCGTACTTGGAAACTTGTAAGGATCTACAAAAGCTAAAAACCTAAAGTTATATATATTTTGGGAACTTAATGTTATATATATTTTACTCCTCCCCCCCCCCCCAAATTAAAAAAAAAGAAGCTAAAACCTTAGGAGAAAAGAAGCTATAACCTAGCCCTAAGCTCCAAATCCTAAATAGCATCTCTTAGAAACCCTGGACCCTGATCCACCAAAATTAAACGCTATAGTGAAATCATATCGTTCCAAAAGCTACCTATGTTGTCGTAGCTTATTTTTTACACGTATTTTTAGGTTAACAAATCAATTTTGTTTTTTAATAAAATGTGTGAATTAATAATAAACCTAATAAACTTGGTTAATAGAAAATTAAAACCTTTTACTTGAATTAAGAAAAAACAAAACGCCAAAGAAAATTGAAATTTGGAACAATGATCTAAGGAGATTTCTAAATATTCGTTTAGATTAGACAACAAAATTCAATACATGCAATTTAGTTTACAACAAAGAACGAAAGAAATCAGAGCAATTTTCGGTCTACAATTTAATTTAGTTATGAAGTTAAACATTTCTTTTTCCCAAGATATATTTTATACACACATACATTTCTCATTTATGTGCAAGTTTTTATATTTATTCAAAGTTATTTTTGATGGACATATTGGTTGAACTACAAGAATGATTTTGACGGAATATTTTATATTCAACTATAAGAATAAGGGTTATTTTTTGACAGGTTTTTCGACTGGAAAAAGTAAAGATTTTGACAAAATGGATTTTTCGACCGACCCGTCAAAAATATTGATGGAAAAATTTTAACAAACTGACAGTTTGTCAAAATTCGTAGTGACAGATCATACTGATGGACTGACCACCTATCAGTATCATTTTGATAGAGATTTTGACGGACTGATAGCCCGTCAAAACAATTTTCGACGAAATATTTTGACGGGATCAAACTGTCCGTCAGAACCACGAAGACAGTGCCATGGCGTTTGGGGCCACATTTTTTGTGGTTTTTGGTAGAATTCATTAAAATTTTTGATGGAAGCAAAAATTTCTGTCACAATTTTTGACGAAGTCCATCAAAAAGCCATCAAAAACGCATTTGAATAATTTTGAAGAATTTTACAATTTCCAATTTATACAATGTCAAAAAATGTTAGCAAACAAATTTACTAAAAAGTAGTGACTTAATGTAATCGTAAAATTAATAAAAAATGCAGTAGCATTAGGATTGTTTTAAAAGCATGTAAATAGTTTCAGCATGAGTTCAAGAAACATAACAAAAATGGTGAAAGTACTTAATAACATCCTAAAACACAAGAATACACCAAGGACAAATATAATAAAAACATAACTACTCACAGGAGTCATCACCCAAGTCAGTTGTGTCCACCTCAACAACATCATCCTCATCATCATCTTCTGAAGGAGTTGTATCTGGAGGTGCCGTTAAGGACCTTGCTTGCTGACTCTTGAAGAATCTCCACATCTTGCTCATCTTGCTCTTAGCCTTCTTCTTGTCTAGCTATCTCGCAGGCTTTTCTTGAGCCAAGTCATTTTGTATTTTAGCTTCCTACTCAGCCCATTGATTGTTGAATTCAACAATGAGCTTCATCCTCACTTCCTTCTCAACCTGTTTACGGAACTCTTCTTGGCGAGCATCCTCCACTGCTTTACTCACACTCTCATTTAACCTTATTGCCATTTCGTGTGCATCAGAGTTGTTGACAGAGGAGGAATGACTAGAAACTTATATGCGACACTGTCGCTTCATCACCACTCCCTCAGCACCAAAGACATATATGCAACCCTTGCTAGTGAGATTTCCTTGAACCCAAATGTCGCGTTTAGAAAGTGGAGGGCTTTGGGAACTGTCATTGGTGGAGGGCTAGGAGGTCCTGTACTCTTGGCATCTCCTTGTGTGCTCCTCCTGTATATGCACACATAAACATTACAAGTTTGAAATAGAAGATCTGTTAATCCGGACCCATCTTTTAATTGAAAATTCGTCTTGACATAATTTGAATTTGATCTTAGCTATTTCAACTCTGATTTTTTACACACCTAATTTCCCTGCTTATCCTTTGTTTTGTGGTACTGGGTGTTAGAGTAATGGCAGTAAGATATACTTTTCTTCCTCTCTCTTTCTTTCACATTTGTCCCACATGGAACTTTCGGATGGTGATTTGAGGGGTTCATATATCCCATTCTCCTTGCCCTTGTTAAATAACTTGAGACCCGGCTTTATGGGGTTGAGGGTGTCTAGGGCCACCACACGCGTGCGCACGCCGCCGCCGCCCGCCCGCCCGCCCGTCCGGTTCGGGCAATGACTCAGTTTATTCTGTCGATCTTCCAGCCATTGCTATTCTTATTCTTCCAACAAATTGAAAGCAATTAATCTGCAATAGCGACATTATTCCCGAAAAATCTCCCTGAACTCTACAAAATCGACCCCTCGATGGAACTAACTACAAACATTGGTCCCAGAAACTACTTCTATGCTTTGAACAACTCGAGATTGATTGTGTTCTGTCCTCAGAACACCTTGACGAAGACAACACTTCTCAGTTTACTGATGTTGAGAGCTCTCTCCCCACTCCTACTGCCCCGAAGACGCTTGTCATTCCACTAGATGAGGCTGCTAAGAAGAAACTGGAAAAGGACAATAAACTGGCTCGAAGCTACTTACTGAACAACATGTCAAACCCTTTGTTTGATCTATTTATCAACTTCAAATCTGCGAAGATCATATGGACCAAACTGGAGCGAAATATGGTTCAGATGATGCTGGAAAGAGGAAATATGTCATTGGCAAATGGCTGCAGTTCCAGATTATAGATGACAAACCGATTATGGAACAAGTTCATGCCTACGAGAACCTATGTGCTAAGGTGCTGAACGAAGACATGAAGATGTGTGATATTCTGCAAGCAAATGTACTGATCGAGAAATTTTCGCCATCTAGGAGTGACTATAGAAATCACCTGAAGCACAAAAAGAAGAACCTGACCTTACAAGAACTGATCAGTCATATGAGGACTGAAGAGGCGAATCGACTAAAAGATAAGATGTCTTCCCTGTCCCTGAATTCATCTAAAGCTAACCTTATTGAATCTTCTGTGCCTTTAAATAGAGACAGGTTCAAAGGAAAAAATAAGAGGAGTCAGAAGCAATCCAAACCTCAAAATCAGTTGAAAAAGACAAACAACAAGATCCAGAAGCAGAAGGTTGTCTGTTACATTTGTGGCAAACCAGGCCACAATGCATATCAGTGCAACCTTCGCAAAGGAGGAGCCAGTCACACAAACCAGAAGCCTACCAGACAAATTGCTGCGCAAGCCAATCTGACTGTAGATACTGAGATCTTCTGTGCAGTAACACTGGAGGTTAACATAGTGTCGAATTCCACGGAGTGGATTCTGGATACTGGAGCAACAAGACATTTTTGCGCCAACAAGGATCTAATGCATGACTTCGAAGATGCACCTGATGGCGAACATGTCTACATAGGCAATGCTGCCACCATTGGAGTCATGGGTAAAGGGAAAGTACTCCTTAAATTTACTTCTGGAAAATCTCTATGCTTATGTGCTGTATGTACCTTCCCTTTGTAGAAACTTAGTTTCTAGAAGTCTTCTTGACATTGCTGGTTTTGAGGTGAACCAGAAAGCGGGAAAAATTGTTATTCTTCACAATGGGGTTTTTGTTGGGAAGGGGTATCGTAGTGGGGAGCTCTTTGTTCTAAATGTTGCTTCTAATGTTGTTAATGGAAATGCTTCTTCTGTCTGTATTGCTGAGTCTGTGGACTTGTGGCATGGTAGACTTGGCCATGTTAATTATGCTTCGATAAATAAGCCAAGGAACATGAGGTTAATTCCTAACAATATCACGGAAAAATGTTTGAAATGTGGCATTTGTGTTGAAGCAAAATTTGCTAAAAAATCATTTAAGTCCATAACAACTAGAAAGACTGAGTTGCTTGAACTTGTGCATTCGGACTTAGCAGACTTTAAGAACACAGTAAGTAAGGGAGGAAAGAAATGGTATATTACCTTTGTAGATGACTACTCTAGATATACCAAAGTTTTTAAATGTTTCTGAAATACAAAGCAGAAGTGGAAAATCAATTAGACCGAAAAATAAAGAGACTTAGGTCTGACAGAGGTGGGGAATATGATATCAACTCTCTAACTATTTTTTGTGAGAAAAATGGTATTATACATGAGACTAGTACCCCTTATACCCCCAACAAAATGGTATAGCTGAACGGAAAAACCGTACCCTTAAAGAAATGATGAATGCTATACTTATTAGCTCTGCGTTGCCTGGTAATATGTAGGGGGGGAGGCTGTATTAACTGCTTGCTTTATCTTCAATAGAGTTCCTCACAAAAGGCTAGATCAGACCCCATATGAACTGTAGAAAGGGTATGCTCCTAATTTGAATTATTTGAAAGTATGGGGTGTCTAGCTAAGGTTGCCTTACCTAGTCATAAACGTACCAACATAGGCCCTAAGACTTTTGATGCTGTCTTCATTGGCTATGCTCAAAATAGTGCTGCTTATAGATTCATGTCATTGAGTGATTATTCTATTTCTAAATATAGAGATGCAGAATTATTTGAGCATGTTTTCCCTTTGAAAAGGAAAGCGCCTAATGTGATATCTGATGCTGTGCCTGAAAACGTGAACTTACCTACTTCTAGTTCTGATGCTAGAGTCGTAGTGACTGAACCTAGAAGAAGCAAGAGACTTAGAACTGAAACCAATTTTGGACCCGACTTTGTCACTGCATTCCTAGTAGAAACCTTGAACAACTTGGACATAGATGTCATAACTGAAGAATTGGTGTCCACTTTCTTGATTGAGGAAGATCCCAGAACCTATCAACAGGCTGTAAGGTCTATAGACGTTGCCTTCTGGAGAGAAGCTATTAAAAGTGAAATAGATTCTCTCGAGTCAAACAAAACTTGGGAATTGACTAACCTGCCTAAGGGCTGTAGGCCTATTACCAGTACGTGGATCTTCAAAAAGAAGTTGAGGTCTGATGGTTCAATTGATAAATATAAGGCCAGATTGGTTATTAGGGGCTTTGATCAGAAAAAGGGCATAGAATATTTTGACACCTACTATCTTATGACCAAAATAGCCACCATTAGATCTTTAATCGCTTTAGCTACAATTTTTGATCTTGTTGTATATCAAATGGATGTCAAAACAGCGTTTCTTAATGGTGACTTAGAGGAACAGATTTACGTGATCCAACCTGAAGGTTGTGAGGTACTTGGTCAGGAGGACAAAGTGTGTAGACTGAGAAAATCTCTTTACAGTCTAAAGTAGGCTCCCAAACAGTGGTACGAAAAGGTTGATAGCTTTTTAGTGCAAAATGGCTTTGTTGTGAATTTGTCTGATTCATGTGTATATTCAAAATTGATTGGATCAGATTGTGTACTTATATGTCTCTATGTTGATGATATGCTGATCTTTGGCACAAATCTGCTTGTTGTTAATGAGATTAAAAAGCTATTGTCTTCTCTTTTTGAAATGAAAGACATGGGAGAAGCAGATGTGATCTTAAGGATTAAGATTCGAAAAACCAACACTGGTTTTTCATTATGCCAGTCACATTACATTGAAAAGGTGTTAAAGAAATTTGACTGTTTTAATGTAACACCTGTGAGAACCCCTTATAATCCTAGCATACATTTGAAAAAGAACAAAGGACCCAGTGTGTCTCAAACTGAGTGTGCTAAAATTATAGGAAGTGTAATGTTTCTCATGAATTTTACTCGTCCTGGCATTGCCTATGCCGTCAGTAGGTTAAGTCGGTATACGTATAACCCTAGCCAAGAACACTGGGATGCACTTCTTCGTTTGCTTAAGTATCTTAGAGGTAGTATTGATTGGTGTTTGCACTTTAACAAATTTCCTGCTGTATTAGAAGGATATTGTGATGCAAACTGGGTTTCTAATAACGATAAAGTTAGTTCTACTAGCGGTTATGTATTTACTCTAGGTGGAGGGGCTATTTCGTGGAAGTCTACCAAACAGACTTGTATAGCCCACTCTACCATGGAATCTGAATTCATTGTTCTTGAGTTGGCAGGTCAAGAAGTAGAATGACTTAAAGGTCTACTAGCAAACGTGCCACTCTGGGGAAAACAGGAAACACCTATTTCCCTACATTGTGACTTGTAGGCAGCAATAGGAGTGGCGTACAACAGTGTCTATAATGGAAAGAGGAGACACATCCGTATCAGACACAGTGCGGTGAAACAATTATTGAAACATGGTGTCATATCCCTACAGTATGTGAGATCCGAAAAGAATCTGGCGGATCCTCTTACTAAAGGGTTGACAAGGTGAGTGGTGCTGGAAACATCGAGGGGGATGGGACTTAAGCCTATGGCTTGAAGTGGTATGGTGGATACCCACTAGTGGTCAAAGAAACCATATTAATCTTCAAGATGCACTACATTCCTATCCCTATAGCATGTGGTAGTGCTTAAAGGATGAGCTTATGCTCTTAATGGATTCATACCCATTGTGGAGGTGCTAGTGAGAAGCACTTGATGAATTCATCGTTTGATGATTATGAGGATGAGCTATATTATGCTCTTAATAATTCCATAGCCATAGTTATGGTGGTCTATGTTGAGATAGACTTGATGGAATTACCTACGTAAGTGTGAAGGTTTGGCTGCCTTCTATGAGAGACCTAGGCTGCCTCTCTAGAGCACTTATGAGACCTAAAGTGTGCGCATGGCCATAAAAGTGCCAGTGTGTCTATCGTGGAGTATGCAGTATCTTGAGAGTTTATATGTGTTGGTCTTTCTAGTTCAAAAATTAGTTCACTAGTTAGACTATTGGTTGTTGCCTCACATCACTAATGTGTAAATTCAAATTGAAAAATATTGACGCTTAAGTATCTGACCCACTTTTGCCCAGAATGCCTCTCCTAAATTCATTTTGCCTTGTATGGCATTAGTGGGGGATTGTTAGAGTAATGGCAATAAGATATACTTTTCTTCCCCTCTCTCTTTCACACTTGTCCCATATGGAACTTTTGGGTGGTGATTTGAGGGTTCATATATCCTATTCTCCTTACCCTTGTTGAATAACTTGAGACCAGGCTTTATGGGGTTGAGGGTGTCTAGGGCCACCACACGCGCGCGCGCGCCGTCGCCGCCTGCCGGGTGTAGGCCGCGGGTTGCGGGTTGTGGGCCTGATCTAACTTTTTGGGAGAAATCTGCTTAAACATTTTCGTAACCGATTGCGCTAACTCCTCCGTGAATCGCTGCCTACCGTTATAGTCTTCCTAATTTTTTTCCTCACCTTGAATGATGCCAGATCTTCTGCCTCATTCTATGTTCTTAATGGCCAGATTTTTGACCTCATCTTACGCCATCTTAATGGCTTTGTAACAGTCACTTTTCCCCTATAAATAGAGGCCTTAGCAGCAGGGTTCAATACACCAACTCTCACTTTTCTCTCCTCTCTTCTTCTTCTTATATGCTTTCTGGGTTATGTGCTACATACTCCAAACTCTTGGCCGCGAAGTGCATGCATTCAAGAGTGTTGAGTTAACCTTGGGAAGCAACCGGTTGTATCGATTTGCACCGTAGTCGAGTCGTAACTGCTTTCAAGGCAGTGGTTTATCCACGAATCAATTTATTCTGTCGATCTTCCAGCCATTGCTATTCTTATTCTTCCAACACCGGATATCATTGTACAACTCATCGATTGTTAATTCCCTCTGAAATGTGACTGACTAAACAAAATACAAGTACAATGTGTTATAGTTAATAATGTATGAAAAAGAAGCATCATTGCTTAAATACTGAGATTATTACCATGCATTTGTGCCACTCAGTTGTTGGGATTGCCTCACATGTGTGCAAGGACAAACCCACACCCTTAGAGTCACTGCTATGATTTTTATTGTTCTGGGTGCTCACTTTTGGAAATATGGGCCTTCCCAGTACTTTTGGAAGTGTGCCCAGTTGTCCAAGGATACGAAATCAGGCACCTTACCCGACTTGCATACATAAGCGAACAAGTTCAATTATTTCGCCCCTCTAATTTCAAAATTCTTACACACCTGTTGGTCATGATGAGATAGCTAATAGTAGTATTTCCACAAAAAACAATCGAACATATAGTTTTGTCCACATTCGGGACGATGACTAGTTCAATGCTTGTGTTATGTGCACATTCGGGATGATGACTAGTACAATGCTCCCAGTGAGTTTAATGAGGAAGGAGAAGAAATGTTCTTCGCAAATTGAGCAGAAACCGGTGAGCATTGAAAGACAATTTCGACGGGTCTCGTCAAGATCTCTGCAACTTGGTGGAATCGTTGTAATGATTTTGAGGGGGGCCTTCAGAACATCTGGAGCTCCTATCAAAATATTCAACCTATTTTTGATGGGGAACTGCCAAAAAATGCACAGTGATTTCAATTTTGACCGTGTATCCCGTCACAATGCAATAAATTCGGTCAAAATTTTTTCGAGATCGGTGTTGGCAATATTTTCGTCAAAATCATATTCTATCCGTGAAAATTTCCATCAAATATTTTGACAGACCAAATATCCATCAAAAATTTTCGTCAAAACTATTCATTTATGTTGTAGATTTAATTAAACCCACTTTATACCACATTCGTCATGCTATGCAATAGTGTCATGATAACTTCTACCACCTCTTTGGTGGCTAGGCTATGAAATTTAGTATACCATAGATTCACAGATTCAACGTCATGATCTGATTAATGTCCAAATGCTTTGCTTTAATTAAACTTGTTTAAAATAAGTTATCTTACATAATTATCTAATTAGAGATGTTTAGAATAACTCCTAGAACTTTAAATTTATATTCAACCAATAGGTCCATGTATGTACCTGCACATAAATGTTAGCATGTAATGGTTATAGTAGCTCATGAAAAGATCAAGGTATTATTAGATACCCCTACACATTTAGGTAAACCTTATTCATACCCTACAATTTTTGTAATTATTATTTAATCTCCTTCACCCTAAAATTGTTATCATGTGGCGTCCTTTTTCAATCAAAAAGGCGTTCAAATAATAATAAAAATTCTTATATATGATAACAATTTTTAAGATGAGGGGTTTTAAATAATAATGCCAAGAACAATAGGGTACAAATAAAATTTACCTAAATGTGTAGGATAGTATATGATAATATTCATGAAAAGATCAATAATGTGCAACTGTACTAATATTCATTTAAAATAGTATGTATATGTGTTTAAAGCATAAGACAATAAAACATATAAAGGATTCATCAAAATGCATGGTAAATTAAATATTAGAGTGCATAGATACATAAGGCATTATACAACATACGGAAAGTGTCTTAACTTTTGATATTTATATTAATAAGTTAACCTATCAATTTAATTACAATGTCATATATATTTTGTATTTTAAAATTATGGATGAAGAAAGAAGCATTGATGGCTAGGAAAGTAGCTAGATTAACATTCATAAAGAACAACCTATCCTACCCAAGAGGAAGAGAGCGAGGTGGGTGTATTGGGGACTATGTTGATTTTATTGATTTAAAATGGCCAAATAAAATGAAAATTATATCAATTAGAGATTTAGGTATTTACAAAATTGATGCAAAATGGTCAAGTAAAATGAAAATTATAACAATTGGAGATTTAGGGTATTTATAAGGTTGACATAGAGAAAAGAAGGTAATCAAATGAAGGATTAACAAGTAAGACTGCAATTTATAAAAGTTCTAGATGGTTAACTAACAATTTTAGATTAGATTCTGAGATGTAAATAGCATGAAAATATCCCTATAGTTTAAAACTATAGTCAATAGCCTTTGACCGGTAATAAACTTCCACCCAGTTCTTCTGGCTGATGACATGGCTTGTCGGAAACAGTGACCTGACCCAAATACATGACTCAGTAGTTGATTAATTTTTTTAACAGAAATGATAACGTGATATTTCTTATAAGGAAGTTAAAGGATAATTATTAAGATTAACATGAAAAATCCTTGTCTTTCGAAACTAAGTATGCAACTCAATTCCAACTCTGCGAATCAAAACCACCTGGTTGGTGAAATTCACAATTTGACAATTGAATTGAGAATTTTATTACGATCAGGTAACAATTTCTTTCATGATGTGTTGATGATGCAGCATTCCAATATGGTGTGTACAATTACCCTCAGTACATGCTTGATTATGTATTTCCTTGACTTTTTGTCCTTTACGCTTTGTCTTCTGGCTATTCATGTCATTTGTTTGTGCTCCACCACCTGTCTACCAATAGTTAAACAAAAAAGAATTATTAACCCTCAAGTAAGGACATACTATTTTAGAATTAAAAGGCTAATTACCAAGTTTTGCATGCTGCTTTGATTCATGCATCTACCCTCAGTTGTGTGCCATGAGGGTAAGCAATGCCTATGTTTCTGGTTAGGTCGATGCTCTCCTAGGAAGTGACATCGAAAAAATTTTGCTACGGGTCCACTTGTTAGGTTGTTTGCTCTTGATCGGATTGATAGTGCTCTTCCTGTTTTGATTCTCTTTCCCATGAGTTTGACTTGGTGGCCCTTCTTTTCTTTGAATGTGAAGCATCCAGCTCATGAATTTCTTTTCTTTTTGCTTTAATGCAATTTCCCATCAGCATTTTCTTCTACCATGGGGCAAAATTCATCATGCGGGAACTCATTTTACAGAACCTAAAGAATAACCATCAAAGAACCACAACCAATATGAATCCTAATGAAATGGGATATGAAGATTCAGATCGCCATAGATGGGGTGAATGGGGTGGTCGCCAAAATTTTAAAAACAAAATTGAAAGTGAGAACAGAAATTAAAACTAGACAATAGTTAAGGATATTTTAACGAGGTTGGGCTTCAATCAGACTTCGGTCCCCGCATAGAGTTATCTAACTCTAGGATTCAACTCTCTACTTCTTTTATTAAGATTAACTCTCACAATCTCTCAAAGCTACCTCACTCTAGAGATCCCAAGTACTTAAGTCAACCTGTTGATTTAAGTATGGGGGAGTTGTGACCTCACACCAACTCCTAAGCTCACTCCTTAATAAAGAATTCCTTAATACACTCAACTTTTGATCACAATATAATGCTTAGAGTAAATTTACAAATGTGCAGCTCAATATTCTTACAACTTGCTTGGATGGTTGCTCTCCTTTCATTTGACCTCTATTTATAAGCTCAAGTGGACATGCACCAAGAAAGGAAATTCTGCCCAATGTATGCTGAAACTGTATTTCAGGCTCTTGATTTCTGGTCAGCAGTTTCTGTTTTGATTCTCTTGCCTTCCTTCCCATGATTTTGGTTGATATGATGTTGCATAATATCTTTATAGAATATTACAGGAATTCTTTCTAGTATTAAGAGATAGTGTTACCTAAATTGACTCAAATTATATCATATCATTTTATCAAGGCAAGTATCATGGGTTAGAATTACGTGAGGATAAAATCATAACAAATCAATCAATTTGACTCCTCAAAATTTGAAATTCAAATTTTGAATCAGCTAAATAATTTCCTTGATTAACTTCGCAATTAATCAATCAAATAAAATCGCACATATCTTCTCTATAAATATCCGCACATTTTTCTTGGTATAAATGTGCTGCTTTATTATGCTTCTTGCAAATTTACCAACCATTTAAACGTCATTACTTGGATTCATTTGGTTCATAATTAATTCAATCTTTTTTGTCTTTTATCAAAATATCATCCAACTTATTCTAAGTTTAGGAATAACTCAACAATCTCCCTCTTTTTGATGAAAGACAAAATCTAACTTGAAAAATTAAAATGCTTATAGTGATCTTACCATTTGAACTTACCAATTCATCTTTCTCCCCATTTTTCTGTTTCATCAAAAAGGTATTAGAAGGAGAAGGTAAAAGAAAAAATAAAAATTAATGCTAGTATGGAAGAACATGGAGAGACATACCTTGATCCTTGTATAATACTTCTCCCCTTTGTCATCAATATAAAAAGGGTTGTAGTATGTCACTATAGATTAATAGCACAGCTTCCCATTAATATAACACTCATAAATGTCAAAATGGAGTTATATGTCAATAATTCTTTGGAGACATTAATATATTAGAATGTCAATATTCAAAGCTCTTTACATCTCCCCCTTCCAAAAATGATTGAACCATGTGATACTTTATCGCATGTAATCAAACTATTTTCTACTCAACATACAAATCAAGGATAGATGCAAGGGATAAGTACCGTTGACAATTATATCCCCCACTTAATTCATGTCAATATCATTATAACGCAATTTATATACCATTGGCATATTTTCCCTCTTGAAAAAATAATTTAAGCATATAATATCAATCTTGGGGGCATGGGATAACATGAATGTAGAGGATATGAAAAGATATATACAATTCAAATTATTTATCTCCCCCTTCATACATTAGTTTTAAGACAAATGCATGGGGTTATGAGACATAGAAAAGTGCAACAATCCAGGATAAATTACATTTTTCCTTCCTAAAAATAGTTATTCAGGAAGACAAAAAGAGCATATGAATTCTCATAGACAAAGAATCATATTAATTTGTCCAAGCATGCATAATATAGTCAAGGTCTAGTGTATGAAAAAATACACTGTACGTATACAAACATTAGAGCTTCATTTTTTTGTTTTTTGAAAATGGATCATATCATATAACCGAACTTCAAGCCAAAATTTTTAAAAAAAATGATGTTCATAACGTATCACATGCAATCATATTCACAAACATATCAATCATATCATTGACAAACATAGAAAATTATTGGGCAAAATATGTGGCTATATCTTTAAGACCATGTTCAAAGAGTAATCACTTTTGAATTATTGTGATTATATATTTTTCCCCTTAATATGCACTCAAATATTTAAATCCCATATGTTAAATTGGTAAAATATCTAAATCTAAGACTAATTCCATGTAATACATGAATGTAATATTAATATAGAAACCTTACCAAGAAAACTTTGGAGAAGTTCATCTTATATAGTAGATAATTAGGATACTTAATCATATTTTGCTACTAATGGGTAAATAGAGTAACATAGCATTCTTTGATTTTAATGTCCTTGACGGGATTCTTAAATTGCAAAGGTTGTTACTTCTATGTGCACTACCTTTTTGTAAAAAAAATTATTAATCTTCTAAATTCTCAATTTCACATCACATAAAAACATATAAGGATTATCACGTAGGTTTGTAAACTAGACTTAATTTAGTATATTCCATTTTTAGAGTGATTAGTCAAATATAATTTATAAAAGTGAAGTACAACAAATAAAGATACAATATAATCCATGCCAAGATGAAATCTCATAACATATCAATGTCAAAACATTAAAATTCCATCACAAGATATGTTGTAGCTCTCGTATATACATGAAGATTTGAAATTAATCACATAGGCAGACAATAAAATAAAAATTGGGAAATACATAGCCATGTATAAAGATAGTATGACAAGATCAAATATCAATATGTACTCCATATCAAGTCAAGTCTCTATTTACATAATTAGGATGCAATTCTCTAGACATGGAATCTAATCCAATGAGATAGGCATGTATACATCAACAATCAAATTTTAAATGCTAGTTTAATGCAGTAAATATGCCATGTGACGCAAAAGTTGAATGATAGGTTGCAAACATGATTTTAAGTTTAAAGTTTGAAAGATATAATCATATTAAACATCTATGTATATGATCAATCTTTATGAAAAGACATATAATTTTTTCTTCTGTTAAATAATCAAACTAACATGCAATTGATAAGAATGCATAATTTATCTCCCCCTCAACATGAGACATGTAAAAAAATATTGAAGGGGAAAAATTAAATGAAAAAAAAAGATTTACCTTATTTTTACCTTAGGCAGCCCAACACTCACCATTTTCTATTTCACCTTTTGACAAATATCATATTTTATTCATCCTTTGAAATTTCTTATAAATTCAAATTCTAATAAGCATGTCTTAATTTGTCCAGGAAGGCATCCAAGTAATTTTTTGAAAATTTCTCCATTCTTTATAGAGTTCTGTAAAACGAAATATCTAGGATAAGATTTTGCTACCCATGTCTTTTGGGGTCCACAATGGCTAAAAGTAAGAGAGAATACAGAGGCTAAAAATCGCTTCGGCTTTTTCTTGATATATTTTCTTAATTTACTACTATAACTACAAAATTTTAACACTTATTTATCAATTTTAGCTTTCGAATCAGTAGATTCAAGGTCGGATTGGGAAAAATAATTAATCAAAGAATTTACCTCATTTTTCTCATTTTGAAGAGCTAGTAATTCTTGAAAATCACACTCGTGTCCATGTCAATCTTGCTTCTGATCTATTCATTCTCCATAGGAGTATTCATCATCTGTTAACATCTTGAATTTCTTTATTGATATTGGTCATTTCACCATGTTCTCCATATGAATCATTACCATCACCAACGTTATAAACTTCAGACTCATTGATCTCAGTTGTCTCCTCCTGTTTAACCAAATCAAGATCTAAAATTTTTTTATTAGTACTATATAATTTAGAAAGAGCATCCCAAATCTTCTTGGCACTTTTACAATGAAAAAATGATTCACAAATCTCAATAAAAACGCCACAGTATAGCATATTAATGGCTTTAGAACTTTTGGACATCATCTTATAATCATCATTGGTAAACTGATCTTTTGATTTTTCAATGATAATGCGACCTTTCTTGATAATCTCCCAAAGATCTAGACCTTTGTGCTTAATATAGAGTTCTATGATTTCCTGCCACCAAAAATAATTAGCACCCATAAAAAAACATGGACAATCAAAATCAAGATTATAACTAGCCATGGAATCAAAGCTATTAGACGGTTAAGTTTTAAGATAATAGCACCCGCTCTGATACCAATTGAAGATTCAGATTGCCCTAGAGGAGGTGAATAGGGTGATCACAGAAATGCTAAAAATAAAACTAAAAGTGAGAACAGAAATTAAAATGAGACAATACTTAAGGATATTTTAACGAGGTTGGGCCTCAATCAGGCTTTGGTCCCCGTCTAGAGTTATCCAACTTTAGGATTCAACTCCCTACTTCTTTTATTAAGATAAACTCTTACAATCTCTGAGACTATTTCACTCTAGAGTTCCCAAGTACTTAAATCAACCTCTTGATTTAAGTATGAGGGAGTTGTGACCTCACACCAACTCCTAAGTTCACTCCTTAATAAAGAATTCCTCAATACACTCACAACTTTTGATCACAATGTAATGTTTAGAGTAAATTCACAAATGTGTAGGTCAATATTCTTACAACTTGCTTGGATGCTTGCTCCCCTTTCATTTGACCTCTATTTATAAGCTCAAATGGACCTGCACTAAGAAAGGAAATTCTGCCCAGTGTATGCTGAAACTGTATTTCAGGCCCTTGATTTCTAGTCAGCAGTTTCTGTTTTGATTCTCTTGCCTTCCTTCCTATGATTTTGGTTGATATGATGATGCATAATATCTTCATAGAATATTGCAGGAATTTTTTCTAGTGTCAAGAGATAATGTTGCCTAAATTGACTCAAATTATATCATATCATTTTATCAAGGCAAGTATCATGGGTTAGAATTACTTGAGAATAAAATCATAACAAATCAATTAATTTGATTCCTCAGAATTTGGAATTCAATTTTGAATCAGCTAAATAATTTCCTTGATTAACTTCCCAATTAATCAATCAAATAAATTGCCACATATCTTCTCCATAAACATCCACGCATTTTTCTTGGTATAAATGGGCTGCTTTATTATGCTTATTTCAAATTTACCAACCATTTAAACGTCATTACTTGAATTCATTTGGTTCATAATTAATTCAATCCTTTTTGTCTTTCATCAAAATATCATCCAACTTATTCTAAATTTAGAAGTAACTCAACAGGATATATGCGGGGGACCTATCAACACCCAACATTACCCAAAACGAGAAATTATTAAGAAATAGAATTGCCGTCTACGCCTGCAACATATACGAAGAAATTATGCTTATCTATGTCTGCAACATTTACAACAAATTATTGAGAAATAGAGCTTGCTTATACACTGCTCAATTTATCAAACCTCAGAATTGTGATCCACTTGTTGAAAGTTCCCCAAATTGATTAAAATTGATGAAATTAAAAGCAAGAGAAGAAAATTTCTTGTAACTGCTACAATATGAAGATTAGGCCAGTAGTTATGAATGTGAGATTGAATTGTATTGCATTTTTCACTACTTCATCTCTGTCTTCTCCCACTTTAATCATATATGCAACATGCAATCAATTGAAAATGCTTCTGAGACACCATTAAATATGGGATTTGCTTCTAAAAACATGAGATTGAAGATGGGGTTGCCCCTAACTAAATTGCAAATATTGATATGAGGTACATAAATTGGATTGTAAATTCCAGATTTTCAATTGTTGCTGTGAAAATTAAGCTTGATAAGGTCATTGAGGTAGGAGAGAGAAACATGGGTCAAGATAGAAGAAAAGTGAGTTGATGGAATTGATGTTTGGTAAAGGTGGAAAAGTAATGTTTGAGTTTCTATTTAATATGTTCTTTTGTCTATTATTCCTTTCCTTACGTGACTGTGCAAAAGTATATATAGTTAGTAGAGGGTGGAAAGACATGATTAAAATAAATAAAAGTGACAAAAACCTAAGCTAGCCCCTAAAGTGAAAGAAAAGGGAGGTGCAGAGGAACTCTACCATTTGTCACGGATAAAAGTCCCACATCAGATAAGTGATGGGAGGGTATTGGGCTTATAAGTGATGGCACTGTACACCCTATCAGACCGGCTTTTTGGGGAGAAAGTAAAGGTCTAGTGACAAGTGGTATCATAGCCAACCTAAACCTGACATAGCCAACCTAGACCTGACTCATATGTCTCGCCAAGCGCTCCGACTGATAGGATAGGCAGGGGGCCATCTGTGATGAGGGCATCACAGGATTGGGTGAGGGAGAATGTCATGGATAAAACTCCCACATCAGAACAGTGATCGAAAGGTCTTGGGCTTATAAGTAGTGACGCTGCACACCCCATCAGACTTGCCTTTTAGGGAGAGAGTAATGATCCCGTGACATATTGTAGTTCAACACCCTATCTTAGAATATCAGACCTTTCCTTTTGAGATGCTATAGATTGGTCATTAATTAATTAAGGTTCTGTTCGGTAAAATTAGCTGTTTAGGTAGCGGATAGCGGTTCAGATAGAGGATAGCATTTCTAATTTAGCGGTTAGCGGATAGCTATTTAGATGAGCAGTTGAAACTAAAGTGTTCGGTAAATTTAGTTGTTTTACTAACTGATTAATGTAAATTGACATAAAAGGATATAAATAATTTCCAAAGATAAAATTTTTAAAGGATATTTTTTGGCTAAAAGATATAAAATGCTACTTTTAAATTTCAAACGTTAATACTATTAGCTTTTCAAAAGTGTTACTTAAAACACTAAGCGCTACTTAGAATGTTAGTCAAAATAATAGTTTACCGGACACTAAAAATTAACTAATTAGTGTATGGATTTAGTCAAAATACTAAACGCTATCCAAAACGCTATTGGCGAATACGACCTAAAAAATAAACAAATAAATTAGTCATTAGGTATATTATATACTACAAATAAGCAAGTTAAGGCATGCCAGTTTTTCAATTGCCATGTCACTTTTCCAATCATGCCATGTCATTTAATGGTATAAGAAAAAAGGTCAGTGTAGTGGGATTAAAGGGTGTTTAGTTTACTTCAATAATTCAGAGGTAAAGTTCGAGGGTAAATTATTTTTAGAACTCTGAATATCAAAGACATATGTAAGACGTGAATAATAATTATCAACTCTTGTTGTATTTACCAGTTTAATCAATCAATGAAACCAATTATCTCTCAAAAAATGTTAGGTAACAGAGAGAAAAAAATAATAAAATGAAGCGTGCATTGTACCAGGGATTTTTTTTAATTGAAAGGTTAACTGCTTATATTAAGCCAATTATCAGTTGTTGCGTTCGTTATAATTGCAGCCTTCATCATAATGAGCTGGGCGCACACTTTTCAATTCATTCTTTCATAAATGCACCTCAAGCATCCCTAAGAGAGAGAGAGATCACTACTTGAAGATTAATTCAATAAAAACGAAAAAAGGAGAAAATGGGTTGAGAAAAGTGATATCAATATTAGCTCAGAATGAGTAAAAAAGTGCATGAACTTGTACAATGCGGAGTGACGAAGTTAACAAGCCAATGAACTTTAAAATTTTGTCAATAATACCATTGTAGTTTTTGTTTTGTCAATAATGCCACTACAAAATGAAAGTTGCTCACAAATACCATCAAGGTCCCAAACAACCGGCTATAGCAGGTGAAAAGATTTTTTTTAAAAATCTTTTTACAAAGAATAGGTAAAAAGTAGTGGGAGAAACAAGGAAAAAATAATGAAAAGAAAATCAAATCTCCTCTACACTTTATGACTCTTCCCCTTCCCTCCAGTGCAACATACAGTTGAAAAAGGCCTAAACTCATCAGCCATGAATATATTTGGAAGAAAACCTAAACACTATCGTAGCAAACTCCTCTATAATTGCAAGAAGAGGACGAAATTTGCATCAACGTGTTCGGAAGGTTGTGTGTATGTAATAATAGAACAAAACCTTAAAACCTTAAAAATTGAAAATTAGGGAAGTTTATGGTGTAATTACAGGTTGAGTATATGTAATAATTGAAAAAAGAGGAGCCCTTGGGGAAATTGTATTGTTTTATTGATTGATCACTCTTTTTTATTGATTAGTGAAGTGCAATCACAGATATGAGCCATGAAATATAATTTGAAAATGATAAGAATCAAACTTGAAAATATATGATTGTTCTAGAATGTTTTTGTGTGATTAAGAATTAGCTTAAAGTAATTCACAGCAAAGATGTACCTTTTTGTTCAAAAGCAAAGATGTTTTAGAAACTCATAGCAATGGAACTACATTAAATAGCAAAAGTCCTGGAAATTACAGTCACAATGTACCTTTTTGTTCAACAAAGATTTCTGATCAAAAGCCAAATGCAGCAGAAGTCTTGGAAATTATAGTCAGTCAAGTTTGGGAAAATGTTTCTTGGCTTCCCATAGATGCAAGAAAAAGGGGAAATATATGGGGCTGTTGTTCTTTCCCCCAATTTTCTTTAAATTTCACCCTTTTACAGGTGAAAGGAAAACCAAAAATTATAAAACTGATTTTGCCTGCAAAAGCCGGTAATGTCAGGGCCCATACGACATTTCTAAGCAAACGTTATTTTATAATGACATTATTGACCAAAAAACAATTACAATGGCACTATTGATCAAAGTGTAAAGTCCAGTGGTATGTCAATCTAAAAACTCTACAATGTGTTTTTGATAAAGTTCAAAGTGAAATATGATATAATTACCTTTTCTTGATCTCAGTTGTATTGTATCTACATTCAATAATATCCTCTCCTTCCAAATGGTTAGGGACGGAACTAGAAAATTTTTGCAGGGGCCAAGCCAACATTGGACTTTATATTAATTATATTAAACGCAAAGCAAACGTATTAATATATGTCAAAAATTCAATTCAATTAATTCATGCAATAAATTTCAAATACAGAAGCATGCAATACCGATGATGTAAAACTTATCCATTGGATTATTGTCACTTACAAAATGTAGATGGAAAATAGAAACAAATCTGCAACCGAGGAAGAATATCTATGTCAATAAAAAGGAAATACAAATTAAAAAATTCAAATCAAAATATAAGCCAAATTTTTAGATGTTAAGAAAAAATATAGCTTGCCATTTAAATCATGCTTTTCTCCCTTTCATATTGTCAAAATGCCCAATTATTGCATAGATCTTGAATGCCTTCGCAATTTTCTTCCTGATGTAGACAATCATATAATCTCTTGGAAAGTCATCTTCCAATTTTGCTATAAAGACTCATTTTTATTATTTTCATGGCTGAAAAGGCTCTGTTTGTGGTTGCAGTTAAAACCGGAAGTCATAATCACACAAAGTAGTCGATCGACTAGAGAATACCTTTATGACTTTCCAGTACTTGCCAATCCTCTGCATAAGTTGAGAATAGTTTTCAAATATTCTGCAACTTTGGATCTTTTGGAACATCAAGCCCATAATGTTGTAATTGATGTTTCAAAAGGATCTTTTCTTGCTTTGAAAAATCTTCTGGGTAATATTTCTCAACACGATCACATATGTCAACAACTTTGAATGACTTCTAGCCATATTTAAACTTAAAGATCCACATAAAATCAACAACTCTGTTGTTTGCTCACTAAATCTATTGTCAATCAATAGTAGTGATGAACATTTCAATTCAAAAGTGATGCTCCATTGTAGTAGTGTACTGTTGCTTCCCCTATTTATGAAGTGATCGCAGCACATCAAAGTAAATTGCATCCATCTCCATAATCAAAATGTCACGGTGTTCACAAAATAACTTCACACTTTCTAATAAAGTTTGCCATCCTTCACTTCTCAACTTTTGAATCAACTACTTTATGCTCATCACTAAATGCATGGCATTTACAATGTCTTGGAACCTTTGTTGCAAAGCTTGGCAAGGTGCATCAATTATTTCCGTAATCTCCTTAATCATATGCAAGGTAGAGACAAATTCAAATGGCATAAGCAGTTTTAAAGCATGTGTAGCATCCCCTCATTGAGAAAAAGAAGGCCCCTCCTTACCTATATTAGCAAGAATTGAACAACTGGGACCATAGAGTCTCATCAAACTGCGTACTAATTTAAAATGTGAACTCTAGCTAGTATCTTCAGGATGTTGCTATGTGCCAATTTGAGTAGCTCCTATTCTAGTATTTAGCTCACATTTTCAATTAAATGTTCTAATTCAATAATCTAGTTCACTTCTAATTACCATGACGTTTAGAAGAACTAGTAACAATATTCATTACAATAACTAAGTTTTGAAAGAAAGCATGCAACTTTAGTACTTCTCTTGCTGCAACAACTAGAGCTAACTCTAATTGGTGAGCTAGGTGATGTAATAATAGGTAGACTGACAATCCTTAAGAAATAAAGCTTGTAACCCATTCCATTCTCCATGCATATTGCTAGCTCCACCGTATCCTTGACCCCGAATGCCTTTAACATTCAAAATATGTTGGGATATAACGTAGCAAATCTCATTTTTAAGAGTTAGTGAAGATGAGTCTTTGACATGTACCAGATCCATAAAACGTTTACGTACATCTACCTTTATCGAAAAATCTAAGGACAATAGTCATTTGTTCTCTTTTAGCTATGTCTCTAGATGCAGCCACAATTAAACAAAATTTGCATTTCTTATATCTTCGTGTATTGTCCTTTGCACATTCCTTGCAAAGACATGCAAAACCTCTTGCTGAATGTTTGGTGATTTACAATTTGCATTGTTTGGAGCATTTTTCAATACTGCGTCTACTTGCTCATTATATGAGGCCAAGAGTCTTATCATTTCTAGAAAGTTACCTTGATTGTTTGAATTCGGATTTTCATTATGCCCTCTAAATGCATATGCCTGAAATGTTATCCAACGTACAACATTTATTGATGATTTCAATTGCAAACAATTATTTAAAATCTCCTCAGCGGTTTTTCCTTAATCACCTTTTCAGTATGGCATGATTGATTTGGCAAATTATCACAACACTTAACAGCAAAATTATTTGCTAAATTTGAGTCATTTCCCATTTGTTTCAATAAAGCACAATATTTTTCATTCTTAACTTTTCCTAAAATTGAAATCCATTGATGTTGCATATGTCTGATCCCTATTTTCCAATTGCCTTCTTGGAAAATAAAAAGCATGGAAAACAATAAACAATATCATTTATAGGTGAATACTTTAGCCAGGGGAAACTTTTTAACCAATGATAATGAAATTGTCGGGAGTGATTTTCTGGACCAGAAGATGAGTAAAGATCTTGATAAGGCTGATAAGGGCCAAAGTTTATGTAGGCCTTCGAACTTCATCATATTCAGTTACAGGATAGCTATCAATTAACATATGCAATCTCGGATCACGAGCTAAAAAATTTGCATCAAAACCCCCAACTTTAGTTCTCAAACTCTTCGGAGGACGTTGCTCCACTTCTAGATTGGATGGTCCAGGATTTGTGTCAACAATTGGCTCATTAACTTCCATATTATTCTCTGGAATGTTATTGCTCACCGTTCTCATAGAATTAGTCACTTATTCTCTTTGACATACTTAGTTCAGTTCAATTTAGATGAGTTTAACAAAATTAAGTTGCAAAGAGCATGACCTAAATTAATTAATATAAGCTAAACTCTACAAATAATTATTAAATTGATTCAACAACAATAATTATTAAATTGATTCAACAACATCATAGCTAATATTGATTCTCAATCAAAATGAATTCTTTTTTTTTGTTGAATTACACTTTATAATTCTCGTAAATCTTTCATAAATTATTATTTGATCATATTACCAAACTAGAAAATTAAATTAGTATACAAATTAATAAGGTAATCACTAAGAAATAGATTAAATTAACAAACTTAAAAATTAAATTACTGTATAAATTAATGGGCTAATTACTAAGAAGTAAATTTAATGAACAAATAATAATGATAATCATCTTCATGCTAATTGCTAAAAAATAAATCAAATAAACAAATATAATGATAATCTTGACGTACCTGAGAATTTGAGACCAAAAGACATCTTTTTCTTTCACTATTAAAGCTTTACAAAGTTGATATAAACATCGTGCATGCCATGTACTAGTTTCACTAGCCGATTAGACTTTAGGGAGGGAAGAAAGAGAGAGAGAGAGAGAGAGAGAGATCAAAAATAGTACCCTATAATGCAAAGGGTGGAAGCTATTTTATACTAATCAATAGGCTCGTGCCTGGGTTTGCTGCCTTCAACGGATAGGGCCTGCTGGCTTAACTTATATAAATGGTAGCATATTTCTGTTCCTTATTTCTCGGGAAAAAGAATAATTAAAGAAAATTTCCAATCATGGGGGGAGCCACAACACTCCTTGGTAATTCCGCCTCTGCAAATGGCAAAAACATGCCAAAAAGTATTGCAACTCATTGATGGAATTATGATCCATCTCTAGTATCGACCGAAATATCGAAATGACGATAGAAGAAGACAACTTGTTAGAATTGAATCAATATAGCAATGGAAAATGACATCCATCGCTAATTTGACACTTAACAATGGATGCAACGATGGAATTAGGGTACTTAGTGATGGAAGATTTTGAAAAAGTAAAAGAATAATTTTTCATATTTAAATATAAAAACTTTTAAAGCATTTTGTTTTGGCGGTAGAAATTCTACCGTTATTAAAGATTTTGCCTTTTATTTTATAAAAAGAATGTTTATTTCTATCCCCTATGACATGTCTCGAAATTATAAAACAATTAAATTTTAAAACCCGACCCAATCTATTTTCTTTCCCATACCCATTCTTCCATGTCTTCAGTCAGCTCCATGTGAAATTCTTTGTTTTTTATAAAGAAAATGACACAACGAGGCCAAAATTCCAATTTAGATATGGATCTATGATATTCGAATTGTGGATCTGGATTCATAATATTCTCATAACTTGTTTTCTCCATTTTTGCCTTTTTTTGATATTTGAATTTTATATCTAAATTTTGCGTTTTCCTTTTTTGAATTTTTTTGTTTCGAGCCTTTTTTTAATTTTGATTTTTGATATTATTTTTATTTTCCACATTCTGGGCCTAAAGTTCAAGTTCAAGTTCTGTTGTGATTTTCCGCAAGCTTACGGATTATCGTTGAAACGCTAACAGGTGTTGATCCTCAGGAATGGTTGTGAAATTTGGTTACCGAAAATTCTAAACTAATTTAAAACTAAATGCTAATTTCCCAACACCAAAATCAAATTGTTCTACCAATTATTAGACTAAATAAATAATATTAATTCATGAAACTGAGGGCTTGAATTGCAAACGCCCCTAAACAAGGCTGAAACACCAATTTGCAAATAATTCGATCATCAACACTTGCTGTGATTGTTCCTAATTAACCAGAATTCACGAATGACTTGCATTTTTACTGTGAAATGGAGCAATGTAACATTCAAAACAAATGAAAGATAATTGAAGGAAATCTGGATTGCGATTCGAATTCAAGCAACAAAACTCAAGCAAATTAAGGTAGACCGATGAATTAAACAACAAAACTCAGAGCCAGAATCAAAGAAGAGTAGACCGATGATTCGAATTCAGTGCATTACATCAAGCTTGAATTTAAATTGAATACCATATTTCAGAGGTTCAAATCGAATTCCATAATCCATACGCCCATTGCTCTAAACCGATCTACAACTTGAAAATGGAAAACCGAAAAGAAAGCGAAAAATCCAAGCCAAGAACTCTCTACCCCTGCTTGGTTTTGACCCACCATTTAAAACACAAGCTCTTGCCTCCTTCAGCACCTTGTAACTGTTGCATTAATAATGGTGCTTGAAGGAGGAGAGAGAGTGAGGGAGTAACGGCCATGGAGGAGGAAGAAGAAGGAGAAAGGCCCCTTGTTCTGGTCGCGGCTCTGTTCTTGTTCTCTGTTTTATTCGGTTCTGCTGGGCTAAAAACGGAAGAAGAAGATGAAGAGAGGGAAGAGAGAGAATGGGGACGGTTATGGTGGGGAAGACAAAGAGCCCCTCTCATGGTGCTCTGTTTCGTTTTCTTTTGCAGCCTGAATTGCGTGGGATGGATGAGGAAGAAGAGGAAGAGGAGGGGGGCCGTCACATGCAATGCATGTGATCAATTAAGTGAAAGAGAGAGAGAGTGAGATGGGGCTGTGAAGTGAATGTTGGGCCGGCCCAACGTGAGAAGGGAGAAAAGGATAGGAAGAGAAAAGGGGAAAGAAAGAGAAGGAGAAGAGCAGGTCGGGTCTATTGGGCACTAGGCTTCGGATGATGCACGCCTAGGTTGGCCGAGAAGGAGAAAAAGGGGAAGGCAGGGCTGGGCTGCACAATTGGGCCGTGAAAAAGGAATAAAGGGAAGGGCTTTGTGCTGGGCTTCATTCTTTTCTGCTTGATCCAATATTAAGCAAATTGAGCATTTTATTCAATTTTTCCAACTCTTCCATATTCCTACAAAACCAACAAAGACATATTAAAACTTTAATTAATAATTTATTTTGAGCAATTATTAAGTAATAGAAGGGCACAAAATGTCATAATTTGTGATTACCAATACCCCCATACCTAAGTTTTGCTCGTCCTCAAGTAAAACAAAACTAAAAATCCTAGAAAAAAAGAAAATCCTAACTCACTTTCGTAGGAATCACAGTTGCACTTAGCACATGCAACAAGTCCTTTAAACCCTTAGGTCCCTCTTAGCGGACAAGAAAGATCTCGTGAGAGTTTGCAGAAGATATACCCACAAAATCTTTAAAAGAAAACATAAGCAGAGACTCGAAAATCTTTTTGTTTTGATTTTTCAAAAATTAATATGTATAAAACTGGGGAAAAGATATATACACATTCTAATCAACTGAATCCCCCATGTAGCAAAGATATTGGCCCGCATATAAACAAATTGTACACATTAAGACTCTCTACCCCATGAATGTTATCAAAGTACTAACATTTCACCTCACTGGACATCAAGACTTGGAATCCATCCCAATACTTGTGTGCATGTATATCATCATCCTAGAGCTTATGTTTACCAGAATCAAACTCAATCTCACTTGACTGACACAAATTACATTATTCAATTATTAACATTGGAAGCAAGTTTTCCCATTGGTAATATTACCTCAAAGGGTAACACCCAGTAGCACGTGCCTCAAAGGGTAACGCCTAGTAGCGCATGCCTCAAATGGATACTTGTCATTCCAAATTTCATTTTATTTCCTTTTTCTTTTCTTTTTTTCATCATTTTTTTTTTCATTTTTTCTCATTCTCATGTTTTCTCTCTTTTTTTTTCCTTTCTTTTCAATAAAAACCAAAGTAATTGTGCCAAAAACAAGTGGGAGAGCTGATCATGGAAAACTAAGACCCTAAGATAATGATGATGATATAAATAGGGATTGGATTACACAGCAATAATGAATAAATGTGGTTAGAATTAGGGCTAAGAATGACACATCGAGGATGGAGACCTAACATGCACATCAATTCATATGCAAGGTAACAATCAAAGCACAAGGCATTTAAGCTGATCAGAATAGATTCCCCACAAACAAAACAAAAATCTTTTTGGATTTTCAAAGATTTGCAAAGTTGTTTTTTTTTTTTTTTAAACTGGTTTTCAAAAAATGGGTTTTTAACTGGTTTTTTAAAAATGAGCACCTCACCCCCACGCCAAAACTCCACAATGTCCTCATTGTGGGGGCTAAGACGCCAAAACGCAACACATAAGCAACACATAAAACCGAGACAAAACACAAATATATATAAACTCACAAAACACAACCAAAGAAAATCAAAGAAAATCAAAAACTCACGGAACAAAGCATCAAACTCAAAAAAAAAAAAAAAGCTAAATATCCACAACTAATAAGGAAGAACAAAATAAAATACAAGCAAGGGTGATCACAGCCAACACGGCTCATCAAATTTTAAATTTCTCCTCAAGATCGATCACCCATTACAGTCCTAAATATCTACAACTAAGAGAAAGAAAAGAAATGAAAAATAAGAGGGAAGAGAAAGGAGTGGAACGAGCATACCAGGTCAGGTGCTGAACTACACCTAAGCTATAGCCTCACTCAAATGATGACCATGGAGCATCAGCCACTGCATCACAATTCACAAGCCGCTATTCAAATTAAAACCCAACAAAGCACGAAGAAGCTTATCAAATACAGAAGACCAACTCTCGATAAAATTAAGACAACGAAGGTGTAAGAGTTGGTACCGAATAGAGTACATCCACCACAATAATGCAGCACAAGTCAGGGCTCATTTTAACTTGTCAAATTGGTGGGCCCAATCAAAAAATAGGCAGACATACTCAAAATTAGCCAGCATATGGGTCATCATCCTAAAAATATGATCATCATGAATGAACTGTCTAGGTAAAGCAAAGGGTCCTAAATCCAGAAGTTCTTTAAGTTTAATACGCTTATGAATCTGGTCTAAGTCAAAATGTTTGGTGACAATGGCCTTGGACTCAATAAATTTAGACTTGTGAGATTCAAAAAGGAGGTCAGCTTGGATGGTGTCAAAAGAAAAAAGATTCATACTCAGCACACAGGTCCACATCCAAACTCACATTGACATCAAAACAAAATGAGTCATATTCAACAGGGAATGACTCAGGAGGTATTAGAGGGTTAAAAGAGAATGATTTATATTCAACACAAAAACTCTCATCAAAAGTTTCATCAAAATTAAACCCACATGAAAAAGATTCATATTCTATAGAAAGAATATCATCATTGAATTCTAAAGTAGTGGGCTCAACTTCCTCCTCACATGACTCCTGGGAAATATCGGCTAACTTATCATGATGCTCGATGGCAGATGGGATGCTCATATCTAACTCATCAGGTCTCTCAGGTTCCTGACCCTTAAACTCAAAAGAGTCATCAAAAGTGGTGGGTGAGTCGGCATAAATTAGGACATCATCAGTGACATCTTTTTGTGAGTTAGTGTGTGGTGCAAGGTTAGGCGATAGAGACACAGGAAGGTTGCTCACTTTTTCAAGGCTAGGCAAAGATAGATCACCATGCAAATGAGGCCTAAATTGATAAGAGGGCTCAAAATCATCAGAAAGACTAACTTCAGATTTAGAAGATCCTAAACTAGAGTCAGACTCATTACATTGCTCCCTATTCTGATTAAAACGGTGAGAATGTTCAGTAATTCTCGCTTTCATTATCTCCATCACTTTATCAGTCAATTCATTTAACCTTTTTTCCACACTTGCATAATTAGCATCAAAATCACGATAAGGGCAAGTATAAGTAGCATGATCAGAAGACTCGCAGTAATCACACGAAACAGGAGGCACATAAGCATGAGAGGGGTCATAGAAGTCCTGGTGGTAAGGATGAGCATGAAAGGCAAACTCATAAGTTGGGTATCCTAAAGTCCATCTACCTTGTTCAAACTCATAATTATCCCAAGCTAGTTTTTCAAAAAAATCCCAAACCTCATCTTGAGTTCTAGTTAATAATTCTAGTAGACCCCCAGGATAAATAGACTCAACATGACTACGAAATTCAGAATTTAGACCCACAACGATGACCTCACTAATTTTCCATTTCTTGAAATTGTGATTCAATTGAGCACGATAAGCATTAAGCCTAGACAGATAACTCCAGAAAGGTTCATGCTTAAATTGTGAAAAATTAAAAACTGGCATTCCGAAAACTCTTTTTTTTTAATTTTTTTGAGACTTTTTAAGAATTTTTCAATTTTTTTTTCAGGGAAAGAAAATGAAAATGACTCTAAAGAAAATGAAAATGACTCTAGGACACTAATCATGAACTAATCACTAAAACAAAACATGAGACTGAAATAAGCAAGTTAAGCACACAAAATAAACCAACAAAAATAAAACAAGATTACCAAAAGAAAAAGACCAAAACGACAAAGCATAAACACTAAGCATGAGCATCATTTTTTTTTTTTTAGGATAACAAAAATAGAAAACAGAAAATAAACTAAAATAAAAATAGAAAATAAACTAAAACCCTGAACAAGCAAAGACTAACCAGAAAATTGCATTGTTTTTTTTCCCCCTGCACAAAAACCAAATTTGTTAGAACTGCAAAAATCACACTAGAATAATGTCCAAAAATTGAAATGAAACTAATCTAAACAACAAGAATCAAAACATGAACTTACTTCAACAATCGAAAATAATCTAAATGAAATTACTAAAACAAAATAAGAACTCAATCGAAACCTACTAAAACGAAAATAAAACTAAAACGAAATTGACGCAAATGACTCGAATAACTAAACTACGACTCGAAGCAACCTAATCTCACAACGCCATCCCCAGCAATGGCGCCAAAAACTTATTGTGATTTTCTACAAGCGTACGGATTACCGTTGTAATGCTAACGGGTGTCGATCCTCAGGGATGGTGGTGAAATTTGGTTACCGAAAATTCTAAACTAATTTAAAACTAAATGCTAATTTCCCAACTCCAAAATCAAGTTGTTCTACTAATTATTAGACTAAATAAACAATATTAATTCATGAAGCTGGGGGCTTGAATTGCAAATGCCCCTAAACAAGGCTGAAACACCAATTTGTAAATAATTTGATCCATTAACACTTGCTGTGATTGCTCCTAATTAACCAGAATTCCCAAATGACTTGCATTTTTACTGTGAAACGGAGCAACGTAACACTCAAAACAAATGAAAGATAATTGAAGGAAATCTGGATTGCGATTCGAATTCAAGCAACAAAACTCAAGCAAATTAAGGTAGACCAATGAATTAAACAACAAAACTCAGAGCCAGAATCAAAGAAGAGTAGACCGATGATTCGAATTCAATGCATTACATCAAGCTTGAATTTAAACGGAATACCATTACGAAACCATATTTCAGATGTTCAAATCAAATTCCATAATCCATACGCCCATTGCTCTGAACCGAAGCCAAGAACTCTCTGCCCCGGCTCGGTTTCGACCCACCATTTAAAATGCAAGCTCTTGCCCCCTTCAGCACCTTGTAACTACTGCATTAATAATGGTGCTTTAAGAAGGAGAGAGAGTGAGGGAGTAACGGCCATGGCGGAGGAAGAAGAAGGCAAAAGGCCCTTTGTTCTGGTCGCAGCTCTGTTCTCGTTCTCCGTTTTATTTAGTTCTGCTGGGCTAAAAACGGAAGAAGAAGATGAAGAGAGGGAAGAGAGAGAATGGGGATGGTTATGGTGGGGAAGACAAAGAGCCCCTATCATGGTGCTCTGTTTCGTTTTCTTTTTCAGCCTGAATTGCGTGGGATGGATGAGGAAAAAGAGGAACGGGA
>JAKOGI010000429.1:122500-212500 GCA_029747015.1 Carnegiea gigantea
ATTTGCAACTGTTTTAAAATTTAAAATAATGTGAATAATTGAAAGGTCAGGATTCACTGTCGAGTTTAAATCCACGATTGCTATTTGAAGAGCAAAAAAACAAAGGAGGGCAGGGAAGCAACTCTTCTGTCAAAGCTAGGTTTCGATCCTGAGACCTATGAGACTTGTGAATTTTTATGAATTTTAAAATTTAAAATCAAATTAATTTCTAACTATTTTAAAATTTAAAATAATGGGAATAATTAGAAGGTCATGATTCACTATCGAGTTTAAATCCAGGGTTGCTATCTACTGAAACTCCACAAATGACTCTTCGTGCAATATTTGAGAATTCCTCAATTGTGAGCGCTCAACCCATTTTAGCATTTGTTATATAAAGATTTAGACTTGTAAGACGTATACATTCAGACCTAGAATTTTATTTCATTGTTTTAAAGATTTAGTTTTAGTTTGCAATTATTCTTTTTTGGTTGGGTCAATTATTTCATTTTAACTACACTATATTTGCATAATTTTAGTTCTCTAACTAAATTATACTCTAATAGCATACTATTTGCAAAGTTTAAATGTCTTTTTTTTAATAGTCTATTAAATTTTTATATTTTGTCCTTATTTTCTTCGACTATCAGCACAATGCTTCCTAAGGAAGCTTTCCATTTTTTTTTGGGGGAAAAAAAATTAGCGACAGAATGACACAATCTATCTTTATTTTAGAGACGGAATACACAATCCGTCACCATTTTAGCGGTGAAATTTACCATGAAAACATTAGAGACAAAGGGGAATTCTGTCGTGAGTATGTAGTAGTTGGCAACATAACAGTGTAATTCTATTGCTGATAATTAGCAATTGGCGATACGAAAAATCGGTCTCTATTTACATTTTTAATTTCAGATTTCCATTGCTAATTTATGATTTTCCATCACTAATTCTATCATTATTTGGCCTTTTTTTTGTAGCATGCGTATTAAATTATTAACGCAATATAAAAATATATTACTACAATATAAGACTGAAACATATCAATGCACCATAAGACTTATGTCGTAATTATAGCTCTTTAGGTAGTTTATCAACGATCGGGGAAAAAACATGATAATGCAGTACAAGACTAAACCATCAAAAAGGCAAAAAACACATTACGAGGAAGAGGGGTGCTTACAACTATCCAAATTATCTAAAAAATACATGCTATTTCCAATGAATCGGACGCATTTTCTAATGGAATTTTCGATGGGATTGGTCATTTTCGATAGATTTTTTCCGATGGATTTTTCGAAAGGGCTCGACAGTTTCTGGCGATCAAATTTCCGACAAATTCCGTTGAAAAATCCATCCGACGATCAAATTTTTGAAGGAATCTGTCGAAATTCCTGTCAAAATAAACACTTATTGAATTCGAGATAAAGAAGTTAACAGAAGAGAAACCAAAGTTTAAAAGTATAGGGCTCAAAGTTGTTCTAAGAGCGGAAAGTAGATAGAAATGAAAAATTTGAAGTGGGAGACATGAAGGTGATGAACACTACTAACATCAAAATTAAAAGTCATAAAAAAAGAGTTGTAAAGTCATAATACAAGAAATGGAAAAAAGTTAGATTAACAATTGTGATCCTACTGGGGAAAAAAGTTATATCAATTTTAAAAAAATATTGTATCTGCGAATGAAGTAAGTTGCACGTGTTAAAACTCACCGAGAGCTAGTTTGAGTTTTCAGCAATGACCCGTAATCTAGCATTTGATTAGAGTTGGGTAATAGGTCGTATCGGGTTGGATTGGTGTTCTTATCGAACTTAAACGGATTGAAAATTCCTCGACCTGAACCTAACCTGCTTATTAAACGGGTTGAAAAATCTTGACTTGTATCCATTTAATTTTTAAACGAGTTGACCCGCTTAACCCGTTTAAGGTAAACAGGTCAAGTTTAATTGTTGAATTAACTATTTATGAATTTAACATTTTCTACTAATACATAGTTACAGTGTTAAAAATTAGGTTTACATATCACATTAAATAATTATTCTTTAAAAGTTCCCTGATTCGTCATAATTCACAATTTTTAAAAATTTTTATATTCTTAATTATCTATAAATGGATAAATAACAAATGAAAAGATGAGTTCACTTATTTAACTCATTTAATTAAATAAGTTAAATAGGTACTTTTTCGTATCGAAAATCTCGACCTGAACCTAACCTATTTAATTAAACGGGTTGAACGTGTCAATTCATTTAATTAAACGAGCCGAAAATTTATATCCAAACCCATATAACTTTATATCGATTTCGGATCGGTAATCATATTGAGTCAACTTTTCCCATCTCTACATGTGACGTAGCATCCCTCTCCCCTAAAGTATGAGGGCCATGCGGGCGAATTTGGGGATGAAAAGTAAAATCACTTGAAAAAACTAACCTCTATTCACTTTATTTATGAAAAATAGTTTTTTTTTTTTTTAAAAAGGTGTTCACTCTTTCCCTCAACTTATAAAATGCTGCTTCTAAAACATTTGTTCGTCACATATATACCTGATAATTAGCATTTATTTTACGCTATTTTGTCATTAAGTTAAGAAAATTAATTTAATAGTAATATACTAATGGCTTGTTTTATGTGTATATGTCAAGCCATATGAATAGATGTACCTTGATATTATTTTTCTTGAATGCACATTAACATTTTATTACTAGAACTTGGATACATCTTTATACTTTACTCTTATATATATATATATATATATATATATATATATATATATATATATATATATATATATATATATATATATATATATATATATACACATATATATATATATATATATATATATATATATTAAAAAGCAGAAATCCCCCTTCATGCCACGGTACTATTCCAATGAACAGTTTTCATAGGACTGTTATATGAATAGTAAACTGAGGGTGTTTTTGCCCTTATGAGAAATGAGCTTTGTTATCTCATTTGCACTAATGTAAGGTCCCTTTTGTGCCCTTTTAACTCTTTCTCTCTCCTCATTCTCAAATTTGGACCTCGTTCCTCTCTCCCTTCCTTCTCCTATGACCTCATTTGCTCCTTGTCTCCTTTTTTTTCTCCTCCTTTTTTATGATTTCAAACTCTATTTTGAAGGCAACTTTAGTCTCAGATGCATGGTGGTGGTCGAAAATTTTTGAAGCCAACATCAGATTTTGATGGCATTAGCGGTGGCTTGTTGATATTAATTGCGCTTTAAATGGGAAGTATTAGCTTTCTTGAAACTCACAATATGTTTATTAATATGTTTTAATAAAAGACAAAAAGAGATTAATCAATTGGTATATTCATCATATCATATTTGAATTATCTTAATATTTATATTATTTAAATATATTATGATTCTAAGTGGATATTGACATGCTAGTACGTATTGCTTAATTGATTTGATATAAGTTGCCATAATATTTTGAGATGATTTAGTATTCAAATTTGAACATGTGATCTTTACGATATTATATTTGGTGATTCAAATTTGATTATGAGATTATGATTCTCTATATGCCAATACTTTTTAAACAATCAAGATTTACCAAAATTTGTTAATATCTTTTGAGATCATATTTTGAAGATTCTTGCTTGCTCAAATCAACTACTAGATAACACGATCAGTAAGATCTTTAGCCTAAAATCAAGAAGGTAGCCATTGGAAATCAAGCATATAACTGTTGAGCAAACCGTAGGAATTCAAGGGCTTGAAGTTGCATCTCAAGGCCTTGAAATCAGATTGAATATCAACTTTCCTTTTTCAAATGCAACGGTTACTTTTCTTAATGACCTCCCAATCTCTCCAACATCATTGGCTATAAATAGAGAGACATTTGCAGCTGAAGATTACACAAGAGAAAAATACAAGAGCTCATATTGGAAGATCATTCACTTATGGATGTCTACCTCTCTCGTGCTAGGTCATTTGATTGTTATCTATTGAGAGATGTATTGTTATTGATCAAGCGGTTATTGTAATTCTTTGTATTAGGTTGAGTTGACTCGTCGAAGGGCCGACCATCCAAGTACAATTAAGGAGCAACTAGGGCAGAGCACAAAAACCATGTAACCGGCTCCGGACCAGGACCTAGTTCAGACCCATCGGGTCCATACCCGGACCCGTTGACAGCAGGTGTTGTTCTTCTTATACTGCCATAATTTTCGGGTATACGTTGATATTACTGAGTTTTTTTGTTAATGTATAATACTATGAGAAAATGGAATTTTTTTAATGCTTGGATGAAATACAATGCTATTTATTAGCTAACTCATTTGGACTTTGATGCATGGTAAATGTCTAGCTGCCACTCCATTAAATTTGATTATGAACGATTGATTAAGTAGCTTGTTAGGTGTATTAGTTCTCTCACAAAGTCATAACCACAAGCCAAAAATTTAAATGAAATAAAATTTTAAAAAATAGAAAAAAAATAACCGAGTACCCGGTGCTGGACCCAATCCCCATCGAGACCAGGATCGGTTCCATGAAAATAGACTGGGTGCCCAGTCATGCTCATCTATAGGAGCAACGCGTACATTAGGACACCTAGAGTTATAGGGTCAACTTGCAGGTTGTACGATTAGTGAATCGTGTTTAATCGACTGATTTAATGAAAGAAAAAAACGTTCAAAATTCCATCAGCGAGGGGAGGCCGTGGGTAGAGGACTAGGCGTGACCGAACCTCTATAAATAGTATGTCTTGTCCACAATCATTTTTTCCTAATTATCTTTTGTTTATCTTATGAATTTGATCATCAACCTATTCACCCCTCTAGGGTGATTTAACCAGCCAAATTGAGCCAACAGGAAACTTCCATCTCATCAAGCTTTTCTTCTCTATCTACTCTTTGGCCTCTCTTGTCCTCTCTATGGACATACACAAAAAATTGGGTAGATTCAAGCTCGCTTAATCTTTCATCGTTCTCCTTTAACAACTTGAATTTGCTTTCCACCCTCCTGCATCACCAAGTCTCAACTCAAAACTACATTGCAAGTCTCTTTGCCTACTCTTTTTTCTGAAATTTTATCTTCGAAAAAAGATTTTCTGATTTTCTATTTGCATGTAACTTATTTAATCCAATTATACGTTACCTAGTTGTAATTTAGCAAAGCAATTAAAGGTGCTTTGCTGCAACTGGAATGGAGTAGTCACTCCTTTTCATGGCGTCTAATGAGTTTGGTGCAATTATCAAGAGCAGTACTCGCCTTTGAATTTGCTCCAACACTGTTAAGTCCACTCTTGCTTAGATAAAATTGGACGTTGCGGCTTAGCTTGCTTAGTTGGAGGGTATACTTTAATGTGAATGATCGTGATTTAGGCTTTGGAGGATGTCTCATGTATCTCATATCAATTAATCCCCTTCAAAAATTCTTGATGTTATTTTTCTCTTTTTCAACTTTCTGCTTATACTTGCCATTAAATTTTGTGCGTAATCTTGATTTATGAAATTTTGTTCATTTGATTTGTATATGGATAGTTGATTCATATTATTCTTTGGATTATTTGTTTTCTCTTGTATGTATACCTACCTTAATGAAGACCTTGGCTTTGCTTCAAGTGCTTTCCGACCTATTATCCTAAATTTTTTTCATGCTTGTGATGTTCCTTTTCGCCCAAGTAAAAATCGAGGCCTTTTTAGTCAGAAATTTGGGTGGAGAACACCAATTTAGAGAAGTTCAATTGAACTTCGTAGGATACGAGGTTAGTGATTGCCAACAATTAGTGCATGTTGTCCTTCAAAATTTTCAACTTTTCTTAGATTTTTCCTATATATTTCTTTAATTTAGTGTTCCGGTTTGATAACTAAGCAATAGTGAGTTGTAAAGCTCTATTGGGAATAGTGGGATTCCCTATACAATCATTTTGGTAGGTTATACAAGCATTCAGGGAATTGTTGTAGACATATTCTATTGTATGTTCTGACCTGTGCCATAGGCATTTGGTATGAGAACAAAAGCTATTAGTTTGGCAATATTGTTGGGGCTTATGCTTTCTACATCTTTTCTTGTCCATCACTTAATTTTCATGATCTTTTCTCAACTATTATCTGAAGATGAAGATTTGTCATGTTTATTGCAGCAACTTGACAATGTTCAAACTATTTTTTTAGATAATTCTTTAATCAATGTGCATTTAGATAGTGTTGTTGTTATGTTTTTCATTTTGATGCAATCATGATGCAAGTATAGAAAACAAGTGATATCGTATCTCCTAAGGAATTCTATGGCAATGTATATTCTAGGAAGAATAGGAGATTTTGTAATCTAGGGATCCTCTTTTAGGATTAAATTTTTTTTATTTTTCTAGATTATTTTTAGTTATCGTAATCTTATCGTAATCTTTGGATTTATTTTATATTCTTTTTTCAGTTGTATTGATTTCTATATAAACCCTCCTCGTACTTTAGGGAAAGACATACTTGAATGAATTGAATTACTGAGTTTTCGAAAAGTTCTTGTGTGATCTTCTAGGTGTGGGAATTGCTCTTAGAGCATCCTACATCAATTTGGTATCAGAGCCTACGATCTTCCCACTGCCTTAGTATTTTCCTTTCCTTTTTTTTCTTTCCCGAGTCAACCAGAAAAAAAAACACAAACACAAAAAAAAGCAAAAACAAAGCAGCAAACCCTAAACCCTTGCTGTTGTCGTGACACCACCACGCAGGAACGGCAGCCACCACCATCGACCACCAACCCTCAGTCGACACCTCCGGTTAACCACCACCGTGCCATTGTTGCCAATCAACGCTCACCGAAACCCAGATTCTCAGGTCCAAAACCCCAACTGTAGCAATCAACCTTCGATTGCCACTGTTCTCATCTACCATTGCCGCCGACCATCACCCAGGGTCGCCCCCTTGGCCGACCACCACTAGCCTTTCACCATAGCCAACCGCTCGTCGGAACCCTAAAAATCCCTAAATCTGCCAACCACAAAGCACGAAACCCTAACTACTCGAAACCCTAGACCCAAAATTCGTACCCAATCTCTCACATTCATCCCAAATCGATTTCACTACTACATTCACCACTAAATTTCATCCAAACCCCCCCAAACAATTGTGGCAATTTGCAGCTGACCTTGCTTCAATTGTTTGACCCCTAACCCACAAACCCTAAACCGCGATTCCTCTTCCTTGTAATTTCAAGGCTTTGTGCCTTCGGTGTTCGACAGAGGGGACTGAAAATTTATTGTCCGTCCATCTCGCCACTGCCAAGGCCGCCTTTCGCCGGAAAATGCCTTCACATGCCGTCTCCAAGTGAAGGTTTGCTGCTGTGCTGAATTTGTTACAAAGTGTTACTGGTAATTTGTCACCATCACCTCATTAGCATCGAATCAGTTTGGTCGCTGCTATGAAAGAAGTGGGCCTTAGATCAGTACGCAATACACTAAGAGGTACAAGGGACTTGATTTACTTTGATAAGAGTTTGATTCTCTATAAGCGAACTTAACCTAATTCCTAATTGTTTGGAGTTTGAGTTCTTGCTTAGATCCTGAATTTTGTTCCCTTGCTCTTAACTTTTGCTTGGTCTGAGTCCTTTCAATAATCTATATCAAATTTTGTGATCTGTGGTGTGTGTAGCGACTGTTTATTACTGTTGTTACTATTGCAACTTGGTTAAATCTCAACGCTTACATCCTGCATTCATAGTTGCATCCACCATGTCATCCTTAGCCAAATAGCCTTACCAAGCCTAGATTGACACCCGATCTGCAAGGCTTGACCATCAAGATGCTAGGTTTGACTAGCTCGAGGCAAGATTGACAAACTTACCCGAGCGTTTGAGAAGTTACCCATGCTTGAAAAATCTCGATGCCTACCCCAATTTTCCCTTGAACTACTTGCTGGGGGGGATGATCGTTGTCAATGGGTCGTTTATAAGTCAAGTCGAACTAATGAGCTTGAGGAGAGAGAACCAGAACCAGTGACTCCATCTAACCCTCGAGTGCAAGGGCAGGAGAGTAGCTTGAGGCATGACCAAAGGGACCAAAGAAACCGTCAATTTGACAACCCTAAAGATGACAGGAGGACGGGTAGCCATAGGGAGCCTAGGCATGCAGACCTTGAAACTGATCGTGGAAGTGTTCACGAGGGTTACCTTGATATTACTCGAAAGGTGAAAGTCGAAGTACCCTCTTTTAATGGAAAGATAGATGCTACTACTTTTTCTGACTGGATAATTGTTATAGAGGATTACTTTGACCGGCATGAGATATCGGATATTGAGCGGGTTTGATTTGCTAAGATAAAACTTGCAGTTTGCTAGGAAGTTTTGGCAAACTGTGACGAGTCACCTTGAGCGAATGCGTCAACCTCCCATTGTTCAATGAGAAGTCATGAAGGATAGGTTGAAAGAGAAGTACCTTCCTTCTTTCCATAAGGCACAACTTGTCGAACAGGTGCTAGACCTTAGACAGTTCACCTCCAGTGTGTCAGATTAAATCAATAGTTTTGAGGAATTGACCCAGCATTGTGACCTTCTAGAGGACCGTTCCATTACCATAGCCTGTTTCATTTAGGGCTTACAGACTGACCTTAAGAGGGAGGTAACCTTATCTGCACCTTACCCTTTCGATGAGGCTTACCATAAAGCTTTAGAGGTTGAAAAACTTGACAAGCTTTACCCTGTGCGGCGTGCTGCTCCTTCCTCTAGGATCCCTGCCCAATCTGTTCTTAAGATGAATGAATCTCCTATGAGTGCTTCAATTTCTAAGGGTCATCACCCTCCAATCCCATCTAAAGTAGCCTTGTAAACTGGCGCATCCACTAGTATATCTCGTAACCCAGTCTAATATTTTAGCTGTCGTGAGAGAGGTCATTATGCTTCCGAGTGCCCTCATCATACCCTGGCCATAGAGTATGAGTCATTGGAACCACCTGAACTTAAGGAAGAGGTTGTCAACCCTGAGGGAGACTTTAAAGATCTTGTAGATATTGAGAATAGCCTTCTCTATGATGCAATCTTGGAGTTATGGGATGCCTTTTAGCTAACCCAGTCATAAACAATGAGTGAAAATGTACCACCATCCTCTATACTCTTGTGAGGTGTGGGGAAACTCTTATGAAAATGGTTATAGATGGTGGGAGTACCATGAATGTTGTTACCAAGCCCGCTGTAAAGCGTTGTCACATTAAGGTAGAGCCTCACCCCCCTTTCAAAGTAGCCTATGTCAAGATGACCCATCTCACAGTTACCCATCGATGTAAGATTCCGATCCAAATTGGTGTTTATAAGGACGAGGTTTTATGTGATGTCCACTTGATGGACATCGCTCACATCCTCTTAGGTTGTCCTCGGCTTTATGATCGAAATGTCTCACATAACGGGAGAGAGAGAACACTTATACCTTTAGGTATATGAATAAGAACATCACTCTTAACCCCTGTCGACCTAAAGAGTTGTTGTCTTCCCTAGGTCCCAAGCCTTCTCTGACCTTGTCCTCTCCCAACAGGGTGTTTACTCCTCCTAGGGTAACTATTTCCCTCCTTCACCATAGAGCTTTTGAAAGACTGGGAAACTCCAACAAGTTTTTCCTAACAATCTTAGCTAGGGAGCTAACTTTAGACTCCATTACCTTCCCTAACATCCCTTAGAGCGACCTGGCTCTTCGGGAACTAGCAGTTGAGATTGAAGACCTACTTAAAGAATTTGTTGATGTTGTCCCCGAGGAGCTTCCTAGTGAGCTCCCTCCCATTCGTGACATACAACATGCCATTGACTTGGTTCCTAGTTCCCAATTCCCTAACCTTCCTTATTATAGGTTGAATCGAACTGAGCGAGCAGAATTGAATAGGCAGGTTCAGGAGCTATTGTCTAAGGGCTTTGTTCATCATAGCATGAGTCCCTGTATGGTCCCTGCTCTCCTTACCCCTAAGAAGGATGGATCGTAGAGGATGTGTGTTGATAGTAGAGCTAGCAATAAGATTACAGTCAAGTATAGGTTTCCCATTTCGAGGTTAGAGGACATGCTTGATTGTCTTGCTGAAGCTAGCTAGTTCTCTAAGATAGACTTGCGTAGTCGTTTTCACCAGGTCCGCCCTAGACCAGGAGACGACTAGAAAACTGCCTTTAAGACCCAAGATGGCCTATTTGAGTGGATAGTTATGCCTTTTGGACTATCCAATGCTCCCAGTACCTTTATAAGACTCATGACTCACGTTCTTCAGAAATTTATAGAAAAATTTCTATTTGTCTATTTTGATGACATTTTAGTATATAGCAAGTTTAGGATAGACCATGTTGACCATCTCAAGCAACTCCTATGCACACTTAGAGAAGCCAAGCTCTTCGCTAATATGAAAAAGTGTATATTCCTTCAAACCCAAGTCCTCTTTTTAGGATTCATTGTGTTCGCTCCAGGTATCTCCGCTGACTCCGACAAAGTTAGAGCCATTAGAGAATGGCCTGAACCTAAGACCCTTACTGAGGCTAGGAGTTTTCATGGCCTTGCCTCCTTCTACAGGAGGTTTATCAGATACTTCAGCTCTATCATGACACCTATTACAGGCTGCTTGAAGAAAGGTCCATTTTAATGGACTCATAAAGCGGCATGTGCCTTTAATGAGATTAAAGAGATGATGTCATCTACTCCAGTCCTTAGGCATCCTGACTTTAGTAAGGTTTTTGAGGTTGCTTGTGATGCCTCTGGATATGGCGTTGGTAGAGTGTTAAGTCAGGAGGGACATCCCATAGCATTCTTTAGCAAAGAGCTTAGCAAATCTAGGCGGATCAAGTATACCACCTATGAGAAAGGGTTGTATGCTCTGCTTTAGTCCCTTCGTCATTGGCGGTATTACCTTCTCTTGCATGAATTTGTTGTATATTCGGATCATTAGGCCCTTAAGCACTGGAATTCTCAGTCTAGTATCAATCATAAGCATGCTAGGTGGATTGAAAATATTAATGAGTACTCCTTTGTCGTAAAGCACAAATCTGGTGTTGAGAACAAGGTGAGTGATGCCCTCAGTCGCATTAGTTACCTCTTACCGACAATGCGGGTTGAGGTACTCGGTTTTGACAAGCTCAAAGGCACTTACACCTCTTATCCTGACTTTTCCCTCATTTACTTGGACTTTTCGGCGGGAAATCGCAACCATCACGTTGACATTGTCATTTATAATGATTTCCTGTTTCAGTGTTCCAAGTTATGCATTCCTAAGATGTTGTTCCGGGACTTCTTAGTTTGAGAGATGCATGCTAGGGGACTAGCTAGCCACCTGGGTAAAGACAGGACCATTGCGTTGGTTGCAGATCGCTTTTATTGGCCCTCTCTTAAAAAAGATGTACATCGCATTGTGTCTCAGTGCCACACCTGTCAGTTAGCTAAGACTAAGAGGCACAATACAGGATTTTGCACTCCTCTTCCTATCCCGCATGCTCAGTGGAAGGACATTAGCATGGGCGTTGTACTAGGTCTGCCTAGAACATCCTGTGGTCTTGATTCAATCGTAGTTGTGGTTGATAGGTTTTCTAAGATGGCCTACTTTATTGCCTATAACAAGACAGACGACGCTTTGCATGTTGCTAAGTTACTAGGTTGCATGGTTTCCCACTTCCATAGTGTCTGATAGGGATGTCAAATTCATGAGCTATTTCTTAAAGATCTTATGGAAACTGTGTGATACTACTGTGAAATTTTCTACAGCCTTTCACCCTCAAATGGATGGACAAATTGAGGTTGTTAACCATAGTCTGGGGGAGTTACTTAGATGTGTTATGGGCGAGAAGCAAGGCCCTTAGGATTTGACTTTACCCCTTGTTGAGTTTGCATATAACAATCCGGTCAATAGGACCACAGGTAAGAGTCCCTTTGAGATTGTCCATGGTAACTCTCCTCGTAGCCCTGCTGACCTCATTCCCCTCCCACCTGATGCTTGCGTGTCACATCCTGCATCCACATTTGTACAGCATATTCATGACTTGCATGCTGAGATTCGACGCAAGATTGCTTTAAGCAATGACAGCTATCAGCATTCAGCTGACATGCATCGCAGAGTTCTTGATTTTGAGGTGAGTGATTTTGTTATAGCTCGGATTCGACTTGAATGATTACCCAGAAACTCCCTTAAAAAGCTTCACACTCGTGCCATGGGACCTTACCAAATCCTTCGGAAGTTGGGATCTAATGCATATGTAGTTGATGTCCCTAACAATTTAGGTATTAGTCGTATTTTCAATGTGGAGGATCTCACTCTTCATCGAGATACTTTCGAGCCTCTTTGTCTTCCTGTTGGAGTTTTTGCAAGTACTTAGGTCCCTAGGCTCCCACCTTTGCCACAGTTGTAGACCGACATCGAGGCAGTGTTGGATGATGAGTTTGTGTCCTCTTCTCGTGGTGGGTTTCGACGCTTCCAGGTGCAATGGTCAGGACGGTCCCAGTCACATGCTACTTGGATTGCTGAAGATGAGTTCCGTGATATGAATCTGACTCTTTTAGAGTGGTACCTCCAAGACAACTCGTCAACGTCGAGTTCTTTTCCGGTGGGGGAGAATGATGTTGTATCTTCTAAAGAGTTCGATGGCAATGTGTATTTTAGGATGAATAGGAGATTTCGCAATCTAGGAATCCTCTTTTAGGATAAAATCTTTTTGTTTTCCTAGATTATTTTTAGTTATCGTAATCTTATTGTAATCTTTGGATTTATTTTATGTTCCTTTTTCAGCTGTATTAATTCTAATATAAACCCCCTCGTGCTTTGGGGAAAGACATACTTGAATGAATTGAATTATTAAGTTTTTGAAAAGTCCTTGTGTGATCTTCTAGGTGTGAAAATTGCTCTTAGAGTGTTCTACATCAACAAGCCGACTTGATCACACATGCAAAGACAAGTTCTTATTTCAAAACATAATTGTTCTAGTAGGAACTATGAATGAGAATGTAACATGTGAAATAGTAGGAGTCAACATTGATTCTAAACCTTATCCTATTTGTCATGTCTGCTAATATTGCTTCGATGATGTTCTCCTCTTTTGGTCTATTCTTTGCTATTCTCAAGAGATGCTAGAAGACACATTAAAGAGCGCAAACTAAGAGTGTTTCTTGATTGCCAAATTCCTTAAGGTTAATACCCATAGTTGACAGAGTATTCCCTTTTCTTTGCTATTTTATTTTCTTATTGTTAGCTTTTCTTAAGCTCACAATGTATTTATTAATATGTTTTGATGAAAGACAAAAAGGGATTGGTCTATTGGTATGTTTATTATTTTATAATTGGATCCAGCTTAATGTTTAAATATGCTATATTTCTATGTGGATATTCACATGCTAGTATTGCTTAATTGATTTGATATAAGTTGCCATAATATCTTGAGATAATTTAGAATTCAAATTTGAATATGTGATATTTATGATATTATATTTGGTTATTTAAATTTGACTATGGGATTATGATGCTATATTTATCAAATGTCAAGATTTGCTTAAAATATGATATTATCTTTTGATATAATACTATAAAAGATTATGCTACTAAAAATCAGCTTTTAGATGATTATCTCAGCCAAGATCTTCAACTCAAAATAAGGTACATTTGCAAATTAAGAAGACGATGTTCAGAGATACATCGAGCTTATATTGGCATATCTATTGCGTTTATTTACTTCTTGTTATAAAGTGTATTTTGTTATATTTCTTTGCATTGGGTTGGGCTAATTAGTCCGAGGGCCGACTACCCAAGTACAGTTAGGGAGTAATGCGTATGTTAGGACACCTAGAGTTGTAGGGCCAACTCGTAGATTGTACAATTAGTGAATCGTATGTAATCGACCGACCCAATAAAAGAAAGATGTTCAAAATCCCATCGGCGAGGGGGCGCATGTGGGTAGAGGACTTGGCGTGACCGAACCTCTATAAACTGTGTATTTTGTCCACATTTACTTTTTGTATTTCTATTTTGATTATTTTGATCATCACCCTATTCACGGCCTTCTAGGGTGATTTAACTAGTCAAGCCGGGCTAACACTTATAATGCTTTTCTTTCATACATAATTGCTTCTAACTTGCTTTTCCCTGCAGTGGTATGTACATTCAAGTTGGTGAATCACTATAGCTTGAAATACAAGTTACCAATGCACTAAGAAAGGCACTTCAAACTCGGCATCCTAGGTTTTATATGACATTAATTACAATAGGAGCAAGGAGATCGTTTGAACGTTTGAGTCTTTGCACAAAAGCTGTCAGGTGGGTTCAATTTCAAGTGGATAAACCTTATAATTTTGCCTTCTGATTTCTTCATGGTGTGATCTAATTAATTTGAGAACTTGAGTGGAATTTAACTTGTGGCTTGCCAATGCTTTCTCACATACATTCACTAGCTTATATCCACACAGCCATTACTGTTGATCGCTTACTTCCGTGTTTTTGTATATGCTTACATTTATCAGTAAGATTGTAGCGTGATCCATGAGATTTTTTATCACCCTTGTCCTCCCTTAAAACAGTTCTGAAAATTTGAGTCTATCAAATTTGTTTTCCTTGGGTGTTCTTATGCTTGCCATATTGAGACTGAAGTGAATGCATTCTGATTCTTAAATGCGTGTAGTGGTTTAGCACTATAACATATTGTCGAATGAATACATTTTTTTTATTTGAAGCGACTTTCTTAGCTAAAATATAAGCAAAAACTCATAGTAAGGGCTCTCACCTTTACGTAAAGAGTAAATTATGATGCATGCTGCTAACTGTGTGAAAATCATTTCCTGGTCCAACTGATATACTAAATTATTTTAAATAAAGAATTCAGCTGACACATGGATGGGGATCTACAGCATAGGCAACATATATGTCGATGATCTTTCATCTATTACCTTGTAGCGTGTCATAAATTGCCTACCTTGATAGGATTACAACAACTGAAAATAGTGCTCGAAACATGTTAGGATTAATATCAGAATAACAGTATAGCGGAAGCGATAGGATGCAATAGAAAATCAGAAATTCAACCAATCACAAACAACAGAACAATAGGAAGAGAACAAGAACACAGGAATTTAACGTGGAAAACCCAAATCGGGAAAAACCACGGACGGCGACAGCACCAGAACAATTCACTATGACCAGGAAAGTGCACCACGATCACAATCACCTCAGTGATTCGATCAAAGAGCAGAATTACAATCTCTCTATTGTAATCTCTCACAAACGACTTTTACCTCTCAATGTGTTTATGAGTACTGAAGTGTTTTAGATCCTAGGCTTGACCCCCTTTATATAGGGTCTAAACAGTAGGGGTTTTCCCTTTAAAGTAGAACCCTAGCCGCCAGGAGGAATCCCCCTCGAAGACAGAAACCCTAGCCGCCATCCGAAAGAGGCGGCGAAAAGACACGTGGCACGGTCACCCAGTGCCACACGGCACGGCCGTGCCATATGGCACGGTGCCCCCGTGCCAATTTTCTGTCCCTCTCGTCTTCGGCTCTTCGTCTTGGCACGCCCGTGTCTGTGCAGCATGGGCTCCCCGTGCCGATACTCGAGATTTTGGGCCATAAAACCCAACAATCTCCACCTTGGACCAAAATCTCCAATCTTCAACTTTCCGTCGCCATCGTCTCACCCCTAAGGGTGATGCCCCCTATGGGGCTATGCCCCGCAGGGCCCTCAAAAACTGCGAATACCAACTGAGTTCAAGCAATGCTTGAACTTAGCTCTAGGAGATGATTTATATGAACTTTCCTTCATATAACCTGTCACAGTAGATGCCTGCAAGACATAGAGGCCTCCTTGCCTCAAACCCTTCAGCAGAATCCTACTGCCCTTTGAGACCTTCAGAACTCCACCTTCAGCTGAATATTTGCACCCTTTGGATTCAAGAGTGCCCAACGAGATGAGGTTACGCTTCAAGTCAGGAACATGACGAACATTCGATAAGGTCCTGACAGCACCATCATGAGTCTTGATTTTAACAGTACCAATTCCAGTTACATTACACTGGGCATTATTGCCCATGTGAACTACAGTTGAATCAACTGGATCATATGTTGAAAACCAGTCCTTGTGAGGACACATATGATAGGTACACCCAGAATCAAGAATCCAATCAGAATCGCTCCCCCCTTCAGTAGAGGTAGCAAACAGAACGTCCCCATCAGAATCAGATTCAGCAAATGAAGTTTCAGCAGGCTCCTCAGAATTATCTTCCTCTTTCTCCTTCTTCTTTTGCAGTTTCCAGCAGTTAGCAATAATATGACCCAATTTACCACAGTAATTGCAGGTCTTACCAGCATGAGGATTTTTAGACTTAGAACGGTTCTGGTCTTACCAGCATGAGGATTTTTAGACTTAGAACGGTTCTTACTCCTATTACCGTTCCCCTTTTTAGTTGCTGTACCCCTTACTGCTAATCCTTCAGCAGAATCATGAATGTCAAGATCAAACTTCTCTTTAGATAACAGGTTTGACTTAACATCTTCAAACGATATAGTATTAGAATTACTATATAGCATAATCTCCTTAAAGTGTTTATAAGAAGGGGGTAACGACACAACAAGCAAAATAGCCTTATCCTTATCCTCAACTTTCACATCTAGACTCTCCAAGTCAACAAGAATAGAGTTAAACTCATTCAAATGCTTTTGGACAGGGGTACCTTCAGCCATACGAAAGGTATACAACCTTTCCTTCAAACGGATCTTGTTGGCGAGACTCTTCGTCATGTAGAGTTCCTCCAGCCGAGCCCAAAGATCCACCGCAGTTGTCTTATCAAGCACCTCTCGCAAGACATGTGGTGCCAAGCACAACTGTATGGCTGAAACCGCTTTCAGCTCCAGTTCCTCCCATTCGTCCTCCGTCAACGACCCACGTCGCTTCTTCTGTTCTTCAGCCCATTGCTCATCTGTTGTCTTCTCGGGTTTGACATGAGGTCCCTTCAGAACCTTCCACAACTCGTGCTGAATGAGAACTGCTCTCATCTGCACCTTCCAGAGATTAAAACTAATCTCCCCGTCGAACTTCTGAGTGTCTACCTTCATGATTGAAGACATCCTAAACCAAAGCTCTGATACCACTTGTTAGGATTAATATCAGAATAACAGTATAGCGGAAGCGATAGGATGCAATAGAAAATCAGAAATTCAACCAATCACAAACAACAGAACAATAGGAAGAGAACAAGAACACAGGAATTTAACGTGGAAAACCCAATGGGAAAAACCACGGACGGCGACAGCACCAGAACAATTCACTATGAGCAGGAAAGTACACCACGATCACAATCACCTCAGTGATTCGATCAAAGAGCAGAATTACAATCTCTCTATTGTAATCTCTCACAAACGACTTTTACCTCTCAATGTGTTTATGAGTACTGAAGTGTTTTAGATCCTAGGCTTGACCCCCTTTATATAGGGTCTAAACAGTAGGGGTTTTCCCTTTAAAGTAGAACCCTAGCCGCCAGGAGGAATCCCCCTCGAAGACAGAAACCCTAGCCGACATCCGAAAGAGGCGGCGAAAAGACACGTGGCACGACCGTGCCACGTGGCACGGTCACCCAGTGCCACACGGCACGGCTGTGCCAATTTTCTGTCCCTCTCGTCTTCGACTCTTCGTCTTGGCACGCCCGTGTCTGTACAGCATGGGCTCCCCGTGCCGATACTCGAGATTTTGGGCCATAAAACCCAACAAAACACAATCCCGATTGGCTGGAGGAAATCCAGAATTGTAAGCATGTGATTTTTCTAAGTTTCTTTTCTAGAAAGCTCTCAACGCAACCAAACCCACTTTCTAGGTTGATTGCGAAAATGTGATTTTGACTTGGAATAAATAAGAAGGCGATATTAATTGCAACCCTGACTGTGTAAAAATGAATTGCTCAACCTTTTTTTGTTTTTTTTTCCCCTTGATGTAGAGGTTTGCTTAGTGGGTTGCTCTGATTTTGACTATAGCAGAAAATTTATCTTCTTTAATTGTTTTTTACTTTCTTTCCTTGCTTCCTTTGAGATGCAGAGGGGGTTTTGAAGTGAATTTTACGTTGAGTTTGCATTTGGAGCTGGACAAGACGAAGCGTTTGGGAAGTTAGGGGATGCTTACTGTAATCCAATCACTTGACTACGTGCAAGACTCATCTTATGATTCGTACCTTTTAGATTGTTATTATAGCTTGGTTTATGTTAGTTTAATACTATTTTGTTGTTCGATAAGTTCCTTTCTTAGAGAACAACTCCAGAAAGAAAGACAATAGACCCAGAGATGTGTCTCTCATGCCTCACTATGCGTTGCAAATGTCAATGTCAACTGTGACAAGTTTGTTCTGACGTTAGGAAGGCAATTGACCAAATGCTTGCTTCTCATACTTGTTTGGAAGATAACATCTAATTTGCAGCACTTCGTTTAGTTTAGCTTTTGAGGGAACATATCTAGACATCACTTGAAAGGGAGTTTGTACCTATGATACAACAGATTAGAGATGTTTGCTAATAGATGTCCATTTCAACATGAGCAAATTTGCTTTCATTTGCCTCATTAATAGGTTGAAAAGATAGGCTAAAGTCATCATTCGCTTCCACTATAGCAAAATAAGATTTCAGTAGAGTTACCTTATGTTTCCTTGTTGATCTCCACTACCTACGAAGACAAGCTTATAGCAGGAATTATAGAACAACCATTCTGTCATGATTAGGTTCAATCACTATTTGATTGTCACCGTGTCTGGTTGACTAAACCTTTTTTGTGATGTAGCATTTTTTCCCCGTTAAATAGTGTCTGGTTGTTGAACTAGTTTTCGTGATATAGTTATAGGTGGATTTTTTTTTAGGTGTACTGAGTACGTACTGGTTTGAAGGAACAAAGTCGAATATGTTCCCAATATGCGATGTATTCTGATTTTTTTTTTGACAGTTTGTTATACATTTTGTGTTGCCATTATGAACCCGGTTTTACGACGTGAACCAGCCTTGCTACTCTCTTTGTTGTCTTGACTGAATGCTATGCTTAGATGCTTTATTTCTTAGTAAGAGCTACTTTTTAGGATAAGTTGTCCTTTTGTACTGCTTAAGAGGGCTCTAACTTATTCACACGTTAAGGGACAGGTAAATAACCAAGCTCTTTATTCCTTCTTCAGGGTCGTGAAAGTTTCACTCTTTTTCTTTCCCCTTGTTTCTGTTTCGCGGGACGGAGGGGGGTTTGCATTGGAGGGTGGATAATGTTTGTGATGGGAGTGTTTTAATCATCTGGCAAATGCGCTAATCTGAATTCTCTATTTTACAATAGAAATCATTGGCTTAATGGAGGTGTGAATTGCGACTTTTTTTGGTTCATCATTTCATCACATCCAATCAAGCCTACCAGCCAAGTCAAGATTTGTATTTTGATTAATTTTTCGGTGACACTGGCAAGTCCAACATGGATAAAAATGAGATGATGTTTTGTTGAGACTTATCATTAATTCACATGTTTTTACTTTGCTACTAGATTCATACAGGCTTGTGATTCAGATAGATTTGCACTCAGCAAAGATTATGTTGGTTTCTACATTCTCCACTCGCGGAGCATGGCTAGTGAAGATTGGGAAATCAAGAAATTTAAGAGTTGATTTTTTCCCCCTATCCTAGCTGAAATTTATGTCTTTTGGGCAATGGTTTAGCCTTTTTTTGGGTTCTAGAATACTATTAGTGTTGTTGTCCATCATGCTATTAGAGATGACGAAAGTTCAAAGTCAAGTAGTATGTGAAAGCTATGGCTCTTGCATAAATGCCTAGGCAGTAATGCCCTTAACAAAAATTATATGTGGCTTTCGTATGAATATGAAGAGGATCATATTCATAATGATGGTTGTTAAAGCATACTAGGAAAACAACTTCAACCACTACCACCGCTAAACTCGAATCTCGCTTTTTATCTGGTTCAAGGTAAGTAATGTTGTGTTTCTTAGCGCCTCCCTCTTCAAGCCACTAGGGTTGAATTTTTATGTAGTTTTTATATTTTTTGACTCTTACTAAATTAAGTGGTCAGGGCAAATGACTCATTGTATAAGTGAATGGATTTAAACTCGCCTGTACAAGCATCTAGGGGAGTGTATATCCAAATCTTGAAAGTCTCTTATTTAAATGAGTAGGCTTGGACTTGTTTGTGCATGGAATATGAGTGCAAGCATGCTTTTGTGAAATGGTCCTAGACTTGCCAGAATTAAGACTAGCATTATGGTGATTGTGTTGTTGACCTCTTTCCATGTTTCTATGGTTGTGGAGTATCATCTCGTGCATATTTTCTTCTTATGAGTGAACTATGCTTTTTGTTTATAGGTGAATTTCCCACTTGCTTAATTTCATAAGCTGCCAGAGTGATGTACTTTTTGATACTTTTTATGAGGTTTGTTGGGTCATCTAAATTTGATGCAGTATACATTTGATTCATAACATCTTAAATGACTTCACGTCTTCTACTGCTACATAGCCTCGTTTGTAGCTCTCATCTTGAAAATTGATTAGCTATGTGCCTTTGCTATAGCTACCTCTCTATCTCTTCAAAACCTATAAGATAGGTCTATATAAAGTGATGCTCCATTATTTCTCTAGCTAAATGAATAATTAGTCGCAAGTCATTCACACTTTACAGTGGGAAGCAAACTCAGATTCTATGAATCTACAGGCCAGGGGAGGATCCAAATGTTTAGAATAGGGGTGTGCAATCCATTGACATCATCACTAATGTATAATACAAATGAAAAAAGAAATTATATGATGTTGACTCCCTTAAAACCTTATTTTGGATTTTGAATGAAAGACATATTTTTAATTTGATTAAATTAGAATTGATAGATTTGAAATCATGAACAATCAGTTTGGTGTAGCGAAAAATAGGAAATTGTGGTGCTACATTTATCAAGTGTCAAGATTTGCTTAAAAATGATATTATCTTATGATATAACATTTTGAAAAAGATTGTACTGCAAAATAAGCAAACTTTTAGATGATTCTCTCAACAAGATCCTTTGCTAAAATTAAGGAAACTAGCTGTTGAAGGCTAGAAGGAAATCATTGAGTAGAACAGTGAAATTCAAGCGCTTGAAATGTCAGGTTCAAGGCCTTGAAAACGACATGGAGAATTGTTTTTTTCATAATTGGCGCAATGGTCACTCACCATTTTTTTCTCCAACTTCTTCAACACCTTTTGGCTATAAAAAGGAGACGAATTGGCAGCTGCTAAAAAGAAGAGAAAAGCAAGCACAAACATCAATATTCACAAGCATACATTGAGCCTTAATTTGTTATTCATTCAACTTACTTGTATTGTTCAAATTGTAATTCGATGGGATTATAAAGTTGAAGGGTCAACTCTACCAAGCCTAGTTGAAGGGTTTAATTTGTGACTTGGAACTTAGAGTAAGATGCACTCTAGAGTTGTAACTATCCCTCCTAATAAAATTAAGTTAATCCTAGAATTAGGGAACTCTAGGCCTGGATTAGGCTTGGGTGAGACTAACCTTGTTAAAAAATACTTCTGTCTTGACCACCTTTATCTTTGTGCTCTTTATTTCAATTATTTTTTATCAATTGATCATCACCCTGTTCACCCTCTCTAGAGTGATTCGGTAGCCTTCAAGTTTTCAGTTGGTATCAGAGCCAAACCCATTGCACATTGAATTTACCGTCATGTGGGCAACGATCATGGCTGCCATTAGAGAAGGCTATTATGATCAAGGTCGCTCTACTATTAAACCTCACTTGTTTAGGAGGACTAACATTTCGTATTGGAAAAATTTGATGCAGATATTCGTCAAGGCTAAAGATTATGAACTATGGAACATCATGACTAAAGGTCCATATGTTCCAAAGACTATGATCGATGGAAAGACTGTTGTGAAAAGCGAAGATCAGTACACTCAAGAAGACTTTCCAAGGCTTTCAAAAAATTGTAAGGCTATGCATATCTTATATTGTGGATTAGATTCTAATGAGTACAATTGTATTTGTGATGTGAATCAGCTAAAGAAATTTGGGACAAGCTGGTGGTAACATATGGAGTGACAAGTCAAGTAAGAGAAACAAAGATCAATATGTTCGTCCATCAATATGAATTATTCAAAATGCAACCCAGCCAAATATCAAGGATAAGTTCACAAGATTCACTGACATAACCAACAATGTCAAATCGCTTAGAAAGACCTACACGAATGAGGAAATGGTTAGAAAGAACCTTCGATGTCTTCCCAAAAACAAATGGGGTCCCAAGTTCACTGCAATTGAAGAAGCTCAAAACCTCAAAACACTAGCCTTAGATTATCTACTTGGAAAACTTCTAACGCATGGAATTCATCTTAAAGAAGATGAAGAAGAAAAAGAGACTCAACCAAAGAAGGGAGTTGCCTTCAAAACTATTAGTGAAGAGTACTACTCTTCAGAAGATGAATCTAGCAAAGAAGATGAAGATTCCATGGCGATGATTGCAAAAGGACTAAAGAAGATTTTCAAGTCAAAAAAGCTTGATCCTAAGAAATTCTATGAAAAGGGATTCTCCTCAAAGAAGAATGACAAATCTTCTAAAGGTAATAAACTCTCGAACAATAAAAATGAATCTAATCATGTTCTTTGTTTTGGTTGTGGTTTGTTAGGCCATGTGATGAAAGATTAGCCCATCGTACAAGAGAGAGTTGAAAATTGTAAACAAAAGGCCAAGAGAGGATTCAAAAAGCTGCGATTGCGGCATGGAGTGATAATGACTCTAGTGACAGTGACGATGAAGTAGAACAAGTGGCAAACCTATGTTTTATGGCAAATAAAGACAATGTCCAAGGCCGAAACCGCGTATGAAAGCTCAGATGAGGTAGATTGCTTTGACTTTCTTGAATATTCTAAAGATTTATTAGCCCATGCCTTAATTAAATGCATACGATATGAGGAAGAGTACTTGTCCAAGATAAAGTCCTTGAAGAAAACAATTCGCAATTTGTTTTTTGAAAAAAAAGACTTACAAAAATTGAATAATGAATCTCACTCAAAGATCGAAATTCTTAAACATGAAAAGAAAGAGGTTCAATCCAAATATGAAGGACTTGAAAAGGTGGTGTTAAAATTTTCTAAAGGACAAGATAACTTGGAGAAATTACTGGGCTCCTAAAGGATGTTCTTCAACAAAGTAGGTATTGGATATAACTCTTTCAACAAAAAGAAAGCTTACAAAACTTCTTTGGTTATGAGACATCCAAAAACAAACCTCACACGATATGTAATTATTGCTTAAGAAAGGGTCATATTTCTTATTCATGTCTTCTTAGAAAGCTAAATACCAAAATCATCCAAGTTTGGGTTCCAAAAGAAACAACACCACAAAATATGGTCCCAACCTACATTGGACCCAAATTTGATGTCAAGGCTAGAAACGTTTGATCTATTCTTTTGAAAATCGATGACGAACTTTGGTATCCTAAAGGGGAGATTTCTTAAGAGTGATGCATAGATTGAGTGGAAGCCCCCTCTAAGTACTCATTCTGTTTTTGAGTTAATACAGGCCAAGAAAAACTGCTATCTGCTCAATAATGAAAAATTCAACGCCTTAAAGCACAGTTCAAGGCCTTGAACTGTAGGCAAAAACTAGTATTTTTTGGTGTAACTGAATCTAGGACTTGAACTTCCAATTTCAAGGCCTTAACTATAAGTCATCTATAAAAAATAAATAAAACGGACCCCAAAGGAAGGTTATTCAAGTAGGATTTAATTCCTTCCTCTTTGGGCACGTGGAACAATTTTCAAAATCTCTTATATGATATTTTTGTGACACCAAATTTTCTCAAATTTTTGGGATCTTGTAAAATAGAAAATTATATTTGAACTTCCTTTCTTTTCCCCTAAAAGTATTCCAGACATGTCTGATATGCTATATTTGAAATTAGAAAATTTATTTGGGGTCTTGTGATATTGCCTTCAATCAAACTCTTCTAATCCCCACTTTATCCAAGCTTTAGCTCTCTTTGATTTCCACTTTGATTTATAAATGTTCTACTTTAATCATTTTGACCCCACATGTATGAACCAACATGTTATTGGTCAACCCCTTATTTTTGATGAAAGTTAAAGGGGGAGAACAATCTTTAGGCTTTGTAAGCGATGTAAAGCTTGTCTAGTTGTGAATGTATGGTAAGCTTGTGGATAAGGTTGGAAGTACTGGTAAGGTTGCAAACTCTACAAAGTTAAATTATGATGCATGGCAAGTATCTAAAATCCAGTACTTATGCAAGAATGATCTCATTCCTTTATGTGATACTTGTTGTAGATTAATCAAAAGAAAAACATTGTCTTTTATCAAAAAGGGGAGAGATTGTTGACTCCCTTAAAACCCTATTTTGGATTTTGAATGAAAGACATATTTTTAATTTGATTAAATCAGAATTGATTGATTTGAAATCATGAACAATCAGTTTAGTGTTGCTAAAAATATGAGACTGTGGTGCTATATTTGTCAAGTGTCAAGATTTGCTTAAAAATAATATTATCTTGTGATATAACATTTTGAAAAAGACTGTGCTGCAAAATAGGCAAACTTCTAGATGATTCTCTCAGCAAGATCCTCTGCCAAGATTAATGAAACTAGCTGTTAAAGATCAGAAGGAAATCGTTGAGTAAGACAGTGAAATTCAAGGGCTTGAAATGCCAGCTTCAAGGCCTTGAAAACGGTGTGGAGAATTATTTTTCCATAATTAGTGCAATGGTCACTTACCATTTTTTTCTCCATCCTCTTCAACACCTTTTGACTATGAAAAGGAGAGGAATTAACAGCTGGTAAAAACAAGAGAAAAGCAAGCACAAACATTAATAGTCACAAGCATACATTGAGGCTTGGCTTGTTGTTCATTCAATTTACTTGTATTGTTCAAGTTGTAATTCGGTGGGACTATAGAGTTGAAGGGTTAACTCTACCAAGCCTAGTTGAAGGGTTCAACTTGTAGCCTAGAACTTAGAGTAAGGTGCATTCTAGAGTTATAACTATCCCTCTTAATAAAATTGGGTTAATTCTAGAGTTAGGAAACTCTAGGCTGAGACTAAGCCGGGTTGAGGCTAACCTCGTTAAAAAATACTTGTGTCTTGTCTGCCTTTATCTTTCCGATCTTTATTTTGATTATTTTGCAGCAGTTGATCATCACTCCATTCAGCTAGCCCTAGCACTGGTGATTCTATAGCCTTCAAGTTTTCATATGATACATACTATGACAGTCAATTTTGTACAAACATTCTCGCTATTTCTTTTTAACATATGTTCTATCTCGTATTTCTATACTTGTGGAAGTTGACAAATAATAATAACATATCCTACTTTTCTATTCCAAGAAAAAAAAACTATGGTACCTCTACTATTATGTTTTGTGGTTTTTCATAGTTTAAATTTGATACATAGATTGTGTTGAAATCGTAGAATATTACGATTATCTAACATTTACTAAAACCATTTGTTGCAAAGGACAAAACATCAACACAAAGCAATAAAACCAAAAAATTAAAAAAATAAAACATGATGTTAACATGTCAAACATGAAATACAACTATAAAATACAATCTCACCAATTAATCGCATCAAAAGGAGAAAAAATAGCATCAACTTCAAATCAATCATTAGTGTCAAGTTAAAGAAACGTCTGCACCAAGAACATATTGTAACTAACCTGACGAAAAAGTAAATAATAACAATAAATAAAAAATAAAGAATTTAGAATTAGATTAAATTAAAGGTCTAAACTCTAGATAAGATAGGGGGGAGAGAGAAAAATTTAGACTTGGGTGCATTTAATTTCATTTTACTTTTCTATCAAGTTCCAACTTTATAAATGTACCTTTGATGTTTAAAGAAATTAAAAATGTCAATGTATGGGCTGTATACATGTAAGGAGTGTTCGTAATTCTTTGGACCTAATTTAGGGATGTCCACAAATATCAAATTAACCCCATTTAAAATAGTTCATTAGAATTTTTTTTTTTTCCTTGGGAGAGAAGTGTCCATGGACATCCCTCCCACACAAATGGATCCGCCCATGGCACAAGCTATGTAAAAGAATCTCTCTGTATTTCACAACGAAAGGCTTTTGAGGAGCTTGTCTATCACGGATGCATGCTTGGTATTAGATCATAATTTGTTGATTAGTTTCTAATTGGACCTCTGGTCTAGATTGCTGAATTTTTAGAATCGTAGTCTTGTAGTAAGATGTCAGACTAGTCTATCATCTATGCCATAACATTGGTGTAGCATCTTAAGGAATGTGTTTGAGATTGCTATTATATTTAATAATGAACTATAGTATATTTATCTATACTAATGTTCAGGCTTCACATCCTATTAGGTGTAAAGCTGCACCTTCCGTTGAATTTCTTTTATCAAAGGCATTCAATTCTTAAATATGCTTGAATATTTAAGCAAGCGAAATACTATATACTAATATTTGTATCCTATATGTGTTGCTCCACCCCTGCCCCCCTAGAAAAAAGGCACCAAAAGTTATTGTATATATCCTTACTATGACAGGAAAGATGCACCAAAACATTATGGTAGTATCCAGCCACAGGAAAAATAAAACACTAACTTAAACAAACCCGAATGAAAGATTACCGTGAAAAGCATAAGCCTAAGATTCAAGGCATTAGGGGGTTGTGTGCATTGTGGATGGTCCAATGACTAATTTCATAAATAGTCTACATGATGTTAATTATGCATAAGAAAATTAATCACTCAAAAAGTCAAAATATCATAACAATTGTTGTAATTTCTACAAGCATATAGTTGACCACCGTAGTAGTTATGGGTATCGTCCTCAAAGACGGGTTGTAAATTTGGACTAGTAAAATACTTTATGCTAAAATTCAATGAATTAGAAACTAATGACTATAAATCAACCTCGATGAATTGCTAAATTACTAGACTGAACTCGAATAATTACGCATTGAATGGAGCAAGGGAAAACAAGCGTGGGAAAAGACACAATCAACTTCTTCACCTCCTAACTCCTGCAACCTCAGTCAAAGTACCAAAATTTGTTTCTGCACCAACAAGAATGACAGCCCAGATTTCAAAGTCGAAGAAGGGGCTGAGCACACCCAAAAATGGAGACGAACAGGAGCAAATTAGTCTTGAATTGAACCCAGATTAAGCATACCCCAATCAAAATATCAAATGCTCAATTTCAAGTGCAACAAACTCAGAACCGAACAATGAAAAATGAAAGCAAATTAAACTTGATAAAACTCAGATTTGATACAAAATGAAAGCAAAGAAAAAAAAATGAAAACTCTCAACACTTATCTACTTTCCTCATCTCCTCCTATTTGCTGCTCAAATTATATTCCCCCTAGCTCGCGATAATTGCTTCCATTAACTCCGCTGTAACTGATGGCTTGATGATGGTAATGATGATGGAATTGATGGTGAAGTGAGATAAGGGGTAACAGCTGCAACACAGCAAGCTTCTCAGTTCTTTTCTAGGCTGGGAATGAAGGAGATGCAGAAAAAGGGGGAAAAAGAAGAGTCAGGATCACATGACAAGAATGTATTTTGTTTTTTTTTAAGCGAAAGCAAACTAGAGAAGGGAAGGAATGACTTGGTCCATTTGGGAAAGCTTGGCCTGGGGCTTGGAAATGGAGAAGAGAAAGAAGGGAGAAGGGGGAAAACCATGTTCTGGGCCTCCAGTGTGAGAGTGGCAGGCCTGAACTAAGGAGAACGAAGGGTCGGACTGGGCTTGGGTATGGGCTGGAGGCAGGCTGGCCTGAACTGGGCTTCAACCTTCTTTCCATTTTTTCTTAACTTAAGTCTGATCCAAATTCTTTCTTTCCCTTTGCACGCAATTTGATCAATATTTGCATTCTTTTGCCTAGATTTCACAATTCCTAAAAACAATTAAAAACACATTAAAATTCAAATTTATTCATTAATTCTAAGCAAATATTGGATAATAAAGGGGTATGAAATGGCATAATACCAAGTTGAATAATACCCCCACACTTAAGTTTTGCCCATTTCGAATAAAATAAAAATACAAATCCTAGAAAAGGATAATAAAACCCTAACTCACTTTTGTAGGAATCACGGTTGCATCTAGTATATGCAACAAGCCCTTTAAACGCCAATGTTACCCCTAGTGGATGAGGAGGTCTCGTGAGGGTTTGCAGAAGATGAACCTACAATATATATATAAACCTATAAAATTTATAAAAAGAAAATCTTTTAAAATTTTTTTCAAATGTATATACAACATTCAGGAAAAATATATACATATTCCAGTTAACCAGATCACTCAAGTTATTAAAGCACTATATCACACATAAACACAATGTACACATCAAGAAACTGTTAATCCCTACTGATGACATTTATAAACAATCTAATACTAAGGTACAAGAGAACATAGTCAATCAGAAATAGCACATACATTCCCCAATACAAAGCAAAAATCTTTTTTCTTTTAAGTTTTTCAATTGTTTTTCCTTTTCCTAAATTTTCAAAGCTTCCCCAAGCATATGGTTGATTAGAACTTGTCGTAATTTCCGCAAGCATAAGGTTGATTGCTGTAGTAGCTACGGGTGTCATCCTCAGGGACAGATGGTGAATTTAGGCTACTAAATTACTGTATGCTAAAATTGGAAGGATTAGAAAGTAATAACTATAAATCAACATCGATGAATTACTAAATTATAATACTAAACTCACATAATTACGCATCGAATTGAGCAAGACAAAACAAGCGTGAGAAAAGACATAATTAAATTGTTCACCTCCTAACTCCTTCCACCTCATGCCAAAGTAGCAGAATCTGTTTCTTCCCCAACAAGAATGAGAGCCTAGATTTTGAAACCGAAGAAGGGGCTGGGCACATACAAAAATAGAGACGAACATAAGCAAATTAGCTTTCAATCGAACCCACATTAAGCATACCCAATCCAAATATCATATGCTCAATTTTGAGTGCAACAAACTCGGAACCGAAAAATGAAAAATGAAAGCAAACTAATCTTGACGAAACTTAGATTTGATACAAAACGAAAGGAAAGGAAAAAAACACAATGAAAACTCTCAATACTCGTCTACTCTCCTCCTTTTTGTTGCTCGAATTATATTTCCCCTAGCCCCCAATAATTGCTTCCATTAACTCCCCCATAATTGATGGCTTGATGATGATGACAATGATGGAATTGATGGTGAAGTGAGAGAAGGAGTAATGGCCGTACCGCAGCAAGCTTATAGGTTCTTTTTTAGGTTGGGAGTGAAGTGGAAGCAGAAAATGTGAAGAAGAAGAGTCAGGATCACATAACAAGCACGAGTTTTTTTTATGTCGAAGTAGACCGAAGAAAGGAGGGAATGAGCTGGGCTATCAGAGAAAGCCTGGCCCGCGTTCTGGAAATGGAGAAGAGAAAGAAGCGAGATGGGGGAAAAGCATGTTTTGGGCCTCAGGTGTTAAACAGGTGGCCTGAACGAATGAGAAGGAAAGGGCGAAATGGGCTCATGTATGGGCTGGAGGCAGGCTGGTCTGAACTGGGCTTCAATCTTCTTCCCATTTTTTCTTAACTCAAGTCTAATCCAACATCTTTCTTTCTTTCCCTTTGCATCCAATTTGATCAATTTTTGCATCTTTTTCCTTGATTTCACAATTCCTACAAACAATTAGAAACATATTAAAATTCAAATTTATTCATTAATTCTAAGCAAACATTAGATAATAAAGGGGTATAAAATGACATAGTGCAAGGTCGAACAATACATCCACACCTAAGTTTTGCTCGTCCTCAAGCAAAATAAAACTATAATTCCTTGAAAAAGGAAAATAAGACTCTTACTCATTTTCATAGGAATCACAATTGTATTTAGTATGTGTAACACATCCTTTAAACTCCTAAGTTACCCCTAGTGGATGAGGAAGGTCTCATGAGGGGTTTGCAGAAGATAAACCCACAAAATCTATGAAAAGAAAATCTTTTTAAATTTTTTTCAAAGTATATACAACATCAGGGAGAAATATATACAAATTCTAGTTAACTACATCACTCAACCAACCAAAGCACTGGATCACATATAAACAAAATGTACACATCAAGAAATCATTAATCCCCACTGATGATATCTATACACAATCTAATACTAAGGTACAAGAGAATAGAGTCAATTAGAAATAGCATATATATTACCCAATACAAAGCAAAAATCTTTCTTTTTTTATTTTCAAAAGTTCTTCAGCTTTTTTTCCTTTTCCTAAATTTTCAAAGTTTCCCCAAGCATACGGTAGTCTAGAATTTGTTGTAATTCAACAAGCATGCAGCTGATCACCGCAGTAGTTACGGGTGCCGTCTTAAGGGACGGGTTGTGAATTTAGGCTACTAAATTACTTTATGCTAAAACTCGATGGATTAGAAGCTAATGACTATAAATCAACCTCGATGAATTACTAAATTACAAGATTGAACTCGAATAATTACGCATCGAATTGAGTAAGACTAAACAAGCGTGAGAAAAGACACAATCAACTTCTTCGCCTTCTAACTCCTTCAACCTCAGCTTAAAGTACCAGAATATGTTTCTGCCCCGACAAGAATGAGAGCCTCGATTTCAAAGCCGAAGAAGGGGCTGAGCAATGTAAAAATAGAGAGGAACATAAGCAAATTAGCCTTGAATCGAACCCAGATTAAGCATACCCAATCCAAACATGAAATGCTCAATTTTGAGCACAACAAACACAGAACCGAACAATGAAAAACGAAAGCAAGTTAATCTTGATGAAATTAGATTTGATACAAAATGAAAGGAAAGAAAAAAAAGACCATGAAAGCTCTCAACACTCGTCTACTCTCCTCTTTTTTGCTGCTCAAATTGTATTTCCCCCTGCCCCAGTAATTGTTGTCATTAACTCCCTTGTAATAGATGGCTTAATGATAGTGATTATGATGGAATTGATGGTGAAGTGAGAGAAGGAGTAACGGCCTCAGCACAGCGAGCTTATTAGTTCTTTTTTAGGCTGGGAACGAAGGGGAAGAAGAAAAGAGGAAGAAGAAGAGCTAGGATCACATGACAAGCATGCGTTCCCCCCCCCCAATGAAAGTAGACTGGAGAAGGGAGGGAATGAGCTGGGCCGTTGGGGAAAGCCTAGCCCGCGGTCTAGAAATGGGGAAGAGAAAGAAGCAACAAGGGGGAAAACCATGTTCTAGGCCTTGGGGGTGAGGGGGGCCGTCCCGAACTAAGGAGAAGGAAGGGGCGGACTTGGCTCGAGTATGGGCTAGAGGAAGGCTGGCCCAAACTAGACTTCAATCTTCTTCCCCTTTTTTCTTAACTAAAATCCAATCCAACATCTTTCTTTCTTTCCCTTTGCATCCAATTTGATCAATTTTTGCATTCTTTTTCCTAGTTTTCACAATTCTTACAAAACAATTAAAAACATATTAAAATTCAAATTTATTCATCAATTATGAGCAAATATTAGATAATAAAGTGGTATAAAATGACATAATACTAGTCTGAACAACACCCCCCGCATCTATGTTTTGCTCGTCCTCGAGTAAAATAGAACTACAGATTTTAGAAAAAGGAAAAGAAAACCCTACCTCATTGTCGTAGGAATCTTAGGTGCACTTAGCATGTGCAACAAGTCCTTCAACCCTAGGTTACTCCTAGCGAACGGGGAAGGTCTCGTGAACATTTGCAGAAGATAAACGTATAAAATCTATAAAAAGAAAACATTTTAAAAATTTCTTCCAAAGTATATACAACATCAGGGGAAAATATATACATATTCCAGTTAACCACATCACTCAAGTTACTGAAGCACTAGATTACATATAAACACAATGTACACATCAAGAAATCCTTTATCCCCACTGATGACATCTATGCACAATCTAATACAAAGGTATAAGAGCATATAGTCAATCAGAACTAGCACATACACTCCCTAATGCAAAGCAAAAATCTTTTCTTTAATTTTCAGAAACTTTTCAGGTTTTTTCCTTTTCCCGGCTTTTCAAAGTTTCCCTAAGAATACGGTTGATTAGAACTTGTTGTAATTTCTACAAGCATACAGTTGACCGCCGTAGCAGTCACGGGTGTCGTGCTCAGGGGCAGGTTGTGAATTTAGGCTACTAAGTTGCTTTACACTAAAATTCGATGGGTTAGAAACTGATGACTATAAATCAAGCTCGATGAATTACTAAATTACATGACTGAAATCGAACAGTTACACATCGAATGGAGCAAGGCAAAACAAGCGTGAGAAAAGACGCAATCAACTTCTTCACCTCGTAATTCCTTCAACCTTGGTCAAAGTGCAAGAATCTGTTTCTACCCCAATAAGATTGAGAGCCTAAATTTCAAAGCTAAAGAAGGGGCTGAGCACACGTCAAAATATAGATGAACAAGAGCAAATTACCCTTGAATCGAGCCCAGATTATGCATACTATGATTGAAATATCAAATGCTCAATTTTGAGTGCGACAAACTCATAACTGAATAATGAAAAACGACAGCAAATTAATCTTCATGAAACTCAGATTTGATACAAAACGAAAGGAAAGAAAGAAAAACAATGAAAACTCTCAAGACTCATCTACACACCTTTTCACTGCTTGAATTATACTTCCCCCAGCCCCTAATAATTGCTTCCATTAACCCCCCTGTAATTGACGGCTTGATGATGGTGATGATGATGGAATTGATGGTGAAGTGAGAGAAGCAGTAACGGCCACAGCACATCAAGCTTATCGGCTCTTTTTTAGGCTGGAGACGAAGGGGAAGTAGAAAAGGGGAAGAAGAAGAGCCGAGATCACATGACAAGCATGCGTTTGTTTTCTTAAGTGAAAGTACACTGGAGAAGGGAGGGAATGAGCTGGGCCATTGAAAAAAGCCTAGCCCGCGGTTTGGAAATGGAGAAGAGAAAAAAGGGAGAAGGGGGAAAAACCATGTTCTAGGCCTTGGGTGTGCAGGAGGTAGGCCCGAACTGAGGAGGAAGGGGTGGACTGGGCTCGTGTATGGGTTGGAGGCAGGCTGACCCGAACTGGGCTTCAATCTATTTTTTTCCTAACTCAAGTCTGATCCAACACCTTTCTTCCTTTCCCCTTGCATCCAATTTGATCAATTTTTGCATTCTTTTTCCTAAATTTCATAGTTCTTGGAAAACAATTAAAAACATATTAAAATTCAAATTTATTCATTAATTCTGAGCAAATATTACCTAATAAAGTGGTGTCAAATGACTTAATACTAGGCTGAACAACAGCCCCCACACTTGCGTTTTCCCCGTCTTCGAGTAAAATAAAATTATAGATCTTGGAAAAAGGAAAAGAAAACCCCACCTAATTTTCGTAGGAATCACGGTTGCACTCAGCATGTTCAACAAGCCTCTTAAACCCCTAGGTTACCCCTAGCGGATGGGGAAGGTCTCGGGAGGGTTTGCTGAAGATAATCCCACAAAATCTATAAAAAGAAAAGGTTTTTAACTTTTTTTCAAAATATATACAACATCAGGAAAAAATACATCCATATTCCAGTTAGCCACATCACTTAGGTTACTGAACCACTAGATTACATATAAACACAACGTACACAGCAAGAAACCCTTAATCCCCACTGATAACATGTATACACAATCTAATACAAAGGTACAAGAGCACATAGTCAATTAGAAATAGCACTTATATTCCCTAATACAAAGCAAAAATCTTCCTTGTTTTTTTTTTTTAATAATTTTTCAGTTTTTTTTTATTTTTTCTTGAATTTTCAAAGTTTCCCCAAGCACACGGTTGATTAGAACTTGTTGCACAAGCATATGGTTGACCACAGTAGCAATTACGAGTGTCGTCCTCAGGAACGGGTTATGAATTTAGGCTACTAAGTTACTTTACGCTAAAATTCGATGGATTAGAAACTAATGACTATAAATCAACCTCTAGGAGTTACTAAATTACAAGACTGAATGCAAAGAATTACGCATTAAATTGAGCAAGGCAAAGCAAGTGTGAGAAAAGACATAATCGACTTCTTCACCTCCTAACTCCTTTAAGCTCAGTCAAAGTGTAAGAATATGTTTATGCCCTAATAAGCATGAGAGCCTAGATTTCAAAGCCAAGGAGGGGGCTGAGCATGAGCTAAAATAAAGACGAACAGGAGCAAATTAGCCTTGAATCGAACCCAGATTATGCATACCCTAATCCAAATATCAAATGCTCAATTTTGAGTGCAACGAACTCAGAACGGAACAATGGAAAAGGACAGCAAATTAATCTTGATGAAACTCAGATTTGATACAAAACGAAAGGAGAGAAAAAAAACAATGAAAACTCTCAACACTCATCTACTTTCCTGCTTTTTGCTGCTCGAATTATATTTCCCCCAGCTCCCAACAATTGCTTCCGTTAACTCCCCTGTAACTGATGGCTTGATGATGGTGACGATGATAGAATTGATGGTGAAGTGAGGGAAGGATTAACGGCCACAGTACAACAAGCTTATCTATTGTTTTTTAGGCTAGGAATGAAAGGGAAGGAGAAAAGGGGAAGAAGAAGAGCCGCGATCACATGACAAGCATGCGTTTGTTTTTTTTAAAGTGAAAGTAGACTGGAGAAGGGAGGGAATCAGCTGGGCCTTTGGGGAAAGCCTGGACAGCAGTCTGGAAATGGAGAAGAGAAAAAAGGGAGAAGGGGGCAAACCCATGTTCTGGGCCTTAAGTGTTGGAGAGGCACACCTGAACTAAGGAGAAGGGAGGGGCGGACTGGGCTCGGATATGGGTTGGAGGCATGCTGAACCGAGCTGGGCTTCAATCTTTTTCCCATTTTTTCTTAACTTAAGTCTGATCCAACACCTTTTTTTCTTTCCCTTTGCATTTAATTTGATCAATTTTTGAATTCTTTTTCCTATATTTCACAATTCCTAGAAAACAATTAAAAACATATTATAATTTAATTTCATTTATTAATTCTGAGCAAATATTATATAATAAAGTGGTATCAAATAACTTAATACTATGTTGAACAACATCCCCCACAACTATGTTTTGCTCGTCGTCGAGTAAAATAAAATTACAGGTCCCGAAAAAAGGAAAAGAAAACCCCACCTCACTTTCGAAGGAATCACGGTTAAACTTAGCATGGGCAACAAGCCCTTTAAACCCCTAGGTTACTCCTAGGGGAAGGGAAATGTCTCGTCAGCATTTGCAGAAGATAAGCTCACGAAATCTATAAAAAGAAAACATTTTTAAAACTTTTATCGAAATATATACAACATCAGCGAAAAACATATACATAATCAAGTTAAGCACATCACTCAACTTATCAAAGTACTAGATTGCATACAAACACAACATACACATCAAGGAACCCTTAATCCCACTGATGACATCTATACACAATCTAATATAAAGGTACGAGAGCACATAGTTAATCAGAAATAGCACATATATTCCCTAATGTAAAGTAAAAACTTCTATTTTTTATTTTCAAAAATTTTTCAGTTTTTTTTTTTCCCTTTTCCTGAATTTTCAAAGTTTCCCTAAGCATACGGTTGATTAGAACTTGTTATAATCTCTGCAGGCATACGGATGACCACCGTAGCAGTTACGGGTGTCGTCCTCAGGGATGGATTGTGAATTTAGGCTACTAAATTACTTTACACGAAAATTCGATGGATTAGAAACAAATGATTATAAATCAACCTTGATGACTTACTAAATGACAAGACTGAGCTCGCATAGTTACGCATTAAATTGAGCAAGGCAAAATAAGCATGAGAAAAGACACAATGGACTTCTTCACCTCCTAACTCCTTCAAGCTCAGTCAAAGTGCAAGAATATGTTTATGCTCCAATGGGAATGAGAGCCCAGATTTCAAAGCCAAAGAAGGGGCTAAGCATGCACCAAAATGGAGACGAACATGAGCAAATTAGCATTGAATCGAACCCAGATTATGCACACCCTAAGCCAAATATCAAATGCTCAATTTTGAGTGCAACAAACTCAGAACTGAACAATGAGAAAGGATAGCAAATTAATCTTGACGAAACTCAGATTTGATATAAAACAAAAGGAAAGAAAAAACAACAACGAAAACTCTCAACACTCATCTATTGTCATGCTTTATGCTGCTCGAATTATATTTCCCCATCCCCCCGTAATTGCTTCCATTAACTCCCCTGTAACTGATGGCTTGATGATGGTGACGGTGATGGAATTGACGGTGAAGTGAGAGAGGGAGTAATGGTCGCAGCACAGTAAGCTTATCGGTTCTTTTTTTGGCTAGGAACGAAGGGGAAGCAGAAAAGGGGAAGAAGGAGAGCTGGGATCACATGACAAGCATGCGTTTTTTTTAGGTGAAAGTAGACTTAAGAAGGGAGGGAATGAGCTGGGCCGTTGGGTCAGCGGTCTGGAAATGGAGAAGAGAAAGAAGGGAGAAAACCATGTTCTGGGCCTTAGGTGTGAGGCAGGTAGGCTTGAACTAAGGAGAAGGAAGGGGCGGACTAGGCTCGGGTATGGGCTGGAGGAAGGCTGGTGCAAACTGGGCTTCAATGTCTTCCCATTTTTTCTCAACTCAAGTCTAATCCAACACCTTTCTTTCGGTCCCTTTGCATCCAATTTGATCAATTTTTACATTCTTTTTCCTAGATTTCACAATTCCAAGTAAACAATTAGAAACATATTAAAATTCAAATTTATTCATTAATTCTGAGCAAATATTAGATAATAAAGAGGTATAAAATGACATAATACGAGGTTCAACAACAACCCCCACATCTACATTTGGCTCGTCCCTGTGTAAAATGAAACTACAGATTCAAGAAAAAGGAAAAGCAAACCCTACCTCACTGTCATAGGAATGACGGCTGCACTTAGCTTGCGCATTTTAACCCCTAGGTTACCCCTAGCAGACAAGGAAGGTCTCCTAAGCAATTGCAGAAGATAAACCCACAAAATCTGTAAAAAGAAAATGTTCTTAAATTTTTTCCAAAGTATATACAAGATCAGGGAAAAATATAAACATACTCAAGTTAACCACCTCACTCAAGTTACTAAAGTAGTAGGCTACATATAAACACAATGTACACATCAAGAAACCCTTAATCCCCACTGATGATATCTATACACAATCTAGTACAAAGGTACAGGAGCGCATAGTCAATCAGAAATAGCACACATATTTCCTAATACAAAGCAAAAATCTTTTTTTTTAAATTTTCAAAAATTTTTCAGTTTTTTTTTTCCTTTTCCTGGATTTTCAAAGTTTCCCTAAGCAAACGGTTGATTAAACTTGTTGTAATTTTTTCAAGCATATGGTTGACTACCGTAGCAGTACGGGTGTCGTCCTCAGGGACGGGTTATGAATTTAGGCTACTAAATTACTTTACGCTAAAATTTGACGGATCAGAAACTAATGACTATAAATCAACCTTGACGAATTACAAAATTACAAGACTGAAAATCAAATAATTACGCATTGAATTGAGCGAGGCAAAACAAGCCTAAGAAAAGACACAATCGACTTCTTCACCTCCTAACTCCTTCAAGCTTAGTCAGAGTGTAAGAATATGTTTCTGGCCCAACAAGAATGAGAGCCCAAATTTCAAAGCCAAAGAAGGGGCCAAGCACGCACCAAAATAGAGATGAACATAAGCAAATTAGCCTTGAATCGAACCTAGATTATGCATACCCTAATCAAAATATCAAATGCTTAATTTCGAGTGCGATAAACTCAGAACGGAACAATGAAAAAGGACAACAAATTAATCTTGATGAAACTCAAATTTGATACAAAATGAAAGGAAAGAGAAAAAAAAAACAATGAAAACTCTCAACACTCATCTACTCTCCTGCTTTGTGCTGCTCGAATTATATTTTCCCCAGCCCCCAGTACTTGCTTCCATTAACTCCCTTGTAACTGATGGCTTGATGATGGTGACGGTGATGGAATTGATGGTGAAGTGAGAGAAGGAGTAATGGCCGCAGCACACCAAGCTTATCAGTTCTTTTTTAGGCTGGGAGCAATGGGGAAGCAGAAAAGGGGAAGAAGAAGAGCTGGGATCACATGACAAGCATACATTTTTTTTAAGTGAAAGTAGGTTGGAGAAGGGAGGGAATGAGCTAGGATGTTGGGGAAAGCCTGGCCCGTAGTCTGGAAATCGAGAAGAGAAAGAAGGGAGAATGGGGAAAACCATGTTCTAGTGCTTGGGTGTGAGGCAGGCAGGCCTGAACTAAGGAGAAGGAAGGGGCGGAGTGGGCTCGGGTATGGGTTGGATGCAGGTTGGCACGAACTGGGCTTCAACGTCTTCCCATTCTTTCTTGACTCAAGTCTGATCCAACACCTTTCTTTCTGCCCCTTTGCATCCAATTTGATCAATTTTTGCATTCTCTTTCTTAGATTTCACAATTCTAAGCAAACTGTTAAAAACATATCAAAATTCTAATATTTTTATTAATTCTAAGCAAATATTAGATAATAAAGTGCTATAAAATGACATAATACTAGGTTGAACAACACCCCCCATATCTACATTTGCTCGTCCTCGAGTAAAATAAAACTACAGATTTAAGAAAAAGGAAAAGCAAACCCTATCTCGCTGTTGTAAGAATCATGATTGCACTTACCTTGTGCAACAAGCCCTTTAAGCCCTAGGTTACCCCTAGTGGACGAGGAAGGTCTTGTAAGCATTTGCAGAAGATAAACCCACAAAAACTATAAAAAGAAAACTTTTTAAAGTTTTTTCAAAAGTATACACAGTATTAGGGAAGAATATATACATATTTCAGTTAACGACATCACTAAAGTTACTAAAGCAGTAGATTACATATAAACACAATGTACACATCAAGAAACCCTTAATCTCCACTTATCACATAGTCAATCAGAAATGGCACATATATTCCCTAATACAAAGTAAAAATCTTTTTTTTTCATTTTCAAAATTTTTTCAGTTTTTTTCTTTTTCCTGAATTTTTAAAGTTTCCTTAAGCATACGGTTGATTAAAACTTGTTATAATTTCCACAAGCATACGATTGACCGCCGTAGCAGTTGCGGGTGTTGTCCTTAGGGATGGGTTATGAATATAGGCTACTAAATTCCTTTGCACTAAAATTCGATGAATTAGAAACTAGTGATTGTAAATCAACCTTGATGAATTTCTAAATTACAAGACTGAACTCAAATAATGACGGATTGAATTGAGCAAGGCAAAACAAGCATCAGAAAAGACACAATCGACTTCTTCACCTCCTAACACCTTCAAGCTTAGTCAAAGTGTAAGAATATGTTTCTACCCCAATAAGAATGAGAGCCCAGATTTCAAAGCCAAAAAAGGGGCTAAGCACGCGCCAAAATAGAGACGAACAGGAGCAAATTAGCCCTAAATCGAACCCAAATTGCGCATACCCTAATCAAAATATCAAATGCTCAATTTCGAGTGCGAAAAACGCAGAACTGAACAATGAAAAAGGACAACAAATTAATCTTGATGAAACTCAAATTTGATACAAAATGAAAGGAAAGAAAAAAACAATAAAAACTCTCAACACTTGTCTACTCTCCTGCTTTGTGCTGCTTGAATTATATTTCCCCTGGCCCCTAGTAATTACTTCCATTAACTCCCTTACAACTAATGGCTTGATGATGGTGACGGTGATGGAATTGATGGTGAAGTGACAGAAGGAGTAATGGACGCACCACAACAAGCATATCAGTTCTTTTTTAGGCTGGAAGCAAAGGGGAAGCAGAAAAGGGGAAGAAGACGAGCTGGGATCACATGGCAAGCATGCGTTTTTTTTTTTTTTTTTTTAAGTGAAAGTAGACTGGAGAAGGGAGGGAATGAGCTCGGCCATTGGGGAAAGCTTAGCCCGCGGTCTAGAAATGGAGATCAGAAAGAAGGGAGAAGGGGGAAAACCATGTTTTGGGCCTTGGGTGTGGTGCAGCAGGTCCGAACTAGGGAGAAGAAAGGGGCAGACTGGGCTCGGGTATAGGCTAGAGGCAGGTTAGCCCGAACTGGGCTCCAATGTCTTCCCATTTTTTCTTAACTCAAGTCTGATCCAACACCTTTCTTTCTATCCCTTTGCATCCAATTTGATCAATTTTTGCATTCTTTTTCCCCAGATTTCACAATTCCAAGTAAACAATTAAAAACATATTCAAATTCAAATTTATTCATTAATTATGAGCAAATATTAGATAATAAAGTGTTATAAAATGACATAATACTAGGTTGAACAACACGCCTCACATCTATGTTTTGCTCATCCTCGAGTGAAATAAAACTATGAATTCAAGAAAAAGGAAAAAAAAAACCCTACCTCACTGTCGTAGGAATCACAGTTGCACTTAGCTCGTACAACAAGCCCTTTAACCCCTAGTTTACCCCTAGTGGACGAGGAAGGTCTTGTGAGCGTTTGTAGAAGATAAACCCACAAAATCTATGAAAAGAAAACATTTTTAAATTTTTTCAAAAGTATATACAACATCAACGACAAATATATACATATTCTAGTTAACCACATCACTCAAGTTACTAAAGCACTAGATTACATATAAACAGACCATACACATCAAGAAATCCTTTATCCCCACTGATGACATCTATGCACAATCTAATACAAAGGTATAAGAGCACATAGTCAATCAGAACTAGCACATACACTCCCTAATACAATGTAAAAATCATTTTTTAAAAATTTTTAGAAACTTTTCAGGTTTTTTTCCTTTTCCTGAATTTTCAAAGTTTCCCTAAGCATACGGTTGATTAAAACTTGTTGTAATATTTGCAAGCATATAGTTGACCACCGTAGCAGTTACGAGAGTCGTCCTCAGGGACTGGTTGTGAATTTAGGCTACTGAATTTCTTTACGCTAAAATTCGATGGATTAGAAAGTAATGACTATAAATAAACCTTGATGAATTACTAAATTACAAGACTGAACTCAAATAATTACGCATTGAATCGAGCAAAGCAAAACAAGCATGATGAAAGACACAATCGACTTCTTCAGCTCCCAACTCCTCCAAGCTCAGTTAAAGTGCAAGAATATGTTTATGCCCTAATAAGAATGAGAGCCCAGATTTCAAAGCCAAGGAAGGGGCTGAGCTTGCGCCAAAGTGGAGATCACCAATAGCAAATTAGCCTTGAATCGAACCCAGATTATGCGTACCCTAAGCCAAATATCAAATGCTTAATTTCTAGAGCAACAAACTCAGAACTAGACAATGAAAAAGGACAGCAAATTAATCTTGACAAAACATAGATTTGATACATAATGAAAGGAAAGGGGGGAAAAAACAATGAAAACTCTCAACACTCATCTACTCTCCTACTTTGTGCTGCTCAAATTATATTTCCCCAGCCCGAGTAATTGCTTCCATTAACTCCCCTGTAACTAATTGCTTGATAATGGTGACGGTGATGGAATCAATGGTGAAGTGAGAGAAGGAGTAATGGCCGCAACACTGCAAGCTTATCGGTTCTTTTTTACGTTGGGAATGAAGGGGAAGCAGAAAAGGGGAAGAAGAAGAGCTGGGATCACATGACAAGAATGCGTTTTGTTTTTTTAAGTGAAAGTAGACTGGAGAAGGGACGGAATGAGCTGGGCTGTTAGAGAAAGCCCAGCCTATGGTCAGGAAATGGACAAGAAAAAGAAGGGAGAAGGGGGGAATCCATGTTCTGGGCCTTGGGTGTGAGGCAGGCAGGCCCAACCCAAGGAGAAGAAAGGGGCTGACTGGGCTCGAGTATGGGCTGGAGATGGGCTGGTGCGAACTGGGCTTCAATGTCTTCCCAATTTTTTCTTAACTCAAGTCTGATCCAACACCTTTCTTTCTGCCCCTTTGCATCCAATTTAATCAATTTTTGCATTCTTTTTCCTAGATTTCACAATTCCAAGTGAACAATTAGAAACATATTAAAATTCAAATTTATTCATTAATTCTGAGCAAATATTAGATAAAAAAGTGGTAAAAATCACATAATCCGAGGTTGAGCAACACCCCCCACATCTATGTTTTGCTCGTCCTCAAGTAAAATAAAACTACAGATTCAAGAAAAAGGAAAAGCAAACCCTACCTCACTATCATAGGAATCACGGTTGCACTTAACTTGTACAACAAGTCCTTTATCCCCCAAGTTACCCCCTAGAGGACAAGGAAGGTCTTGTGAGCATTTGCAGAAGACAAACCCACAAAATCTATAAAAAGAAAACATTTTTAAATTTTTTCCAAAGTATATACAACACCAGGGAAATATATATATATATATATATATATATATATATATATATATATATATATATATATATATATATATATATATATATATATATATATATATATATATATTCCAGCTAACCACATCACTCAAGTTACTGAAGTACTAGATTATATATAAACACAATGTACACATCAAGAAACCCTGAATCCCCACTGATGAAATCTATACTGTAAAGCTTGTCAAGGGCTACAAATTTAACCACTACTTTGGTTATTAAAACACTTTTTATAGCATAGGAAAGTAGGGATCGATCCACGAGGAAAGATAGTTTTAGAAGGCTAGCTTAATCCTAAATAATTTTACTAATCTAATTTATTAAGTCTAATCTTAATAATTCTAAGATAATATAATCTAATAAATAAAAGTCTAGAAAAATACCCAATGATGCTCCTAAATATTTTGGATTATATTCTGGAAAGAAAACAGTAAAAAGCTTTCCTAAATAATTACTAAAATTAAATCAGAAAAATAACTGAAATTCTAATTAAAATCCAAAACAGAAAATAATAAACAGAAAATAAATATTAAAAATTTCAAACAGTAGCCTAAAATACTATAATTCAGGTCTGTGAGTTTATAACCTATAAATTGTATCCACTTTATTTTATAAAAATCAAAACAGAAAATTATCACAGAATATCAATGCAGAATATTGAATTTAAAATTAAAAATAAAATAATTTGTGAAAATAAAATTACGAAACTAATCAAGAAAATTACTATAATGCTAAAACACAATTTTCTGGACTCAACAATATCTAAAAGTCGTAATTTAATATTAAAAGTCGAAATTTCAGAATTAAACACCTAAAAATCTGCACTTATTATTTCCACAAAATAATTCTGAAAAATTACCAAATAAATTCCAAAAATCACGAATTTAATTATGGGCATATTATGACACTCTATAAACCCTAGGAACTTATAAAAATCAAAAAAAGAACAAAAATAACTATTTTTAGTCGTATTTCCAACAAACGCTAATGAAAGACTAAAACTAAATATAATTCAATCTAAAAATTATAACTACCCTAAAAATTAAAATCTAAGTTATCTAAAATTACCTAGACACTCCTAAAAGACTATACTTTTGGGGGGGGTCGATTGAATTTATATTGAAACTAATAAATATAGAACAAAATTTATCAAACTAATCAAATTGACTCTAAAAAAAATAAATAATGATCAAAAGTTGTCAAATTTATGAAGAATACTTAGTATAATCTCAATCCACCATGCAAATTAATATTTATCATCAACACATAAGTTAATTTCATTCATGAGTTAAACTGTAGAAGAAATCCACCAGCGGTTCTTCCCCATTTCTCCTTAGATTCTAGTTTACTTAGGTCCAGCCCTAATATAAACCCTACTAATTTGATAATTTTTACACCAGCGCAAAAATTTAACCAAATTAGAGCATTAAGAATTAGAAAAACATCATTTAACACTTTGTAACCAATTTACCAGCAAATCGATTTAACAAAGATCTAAAGCGATTACCTAATTAAAAGAGAAGGATTTGAGCCATCCATGATTAATTAGGGTGATACCTAGGCTTAAAAGACTATAACTTTTACGTATTATAATCTTCTAAACTATCAATCGAAATTATATTTAATCAACTAGCATGCATTCTAATCGATTCAACACAATTTTCATAAACGATAAACGCTAATCGCCAAAGAATCACGAATATAAATCAACTAGGCATTAAAGCACAAAACTTGTTTCAAAATAATTAATTTAGCATGGCTTCAAGAAGATTATACTAAGCATAAAAAAAATTACTCACTCATATTAAAAGTAAAATTACACAATTCATCCAAATAATTCATCTTTAATAATACTCTAGTCAAAGAAATACAATAAAATAAGGTAAAAATAAATCAAAGAAATAAAATTGTATTACTTAGAGATGGTGGTGATGGACGATGATGATGACGATAAGCGATGAAAGTGGCGTGAGTTATCTGGCAGCCGTGGGTTTATGGTGAGGAGGATTAAGATGTTGATGATGGAGATTAGGCGTGATGATGGGATGATGAGGAGATGGTTGATGAGAGGATGGTGATTAAATAAAGAGGTGGTGTGGGGTTTAGGCGTGAGGTGAGAGATGATTAGGGTAGATGGTAGTATGGGATGGGATGGTTTAATGTGTGTTAGGCATGGGTTTATATATGTGAGGAGGTGATTATTATATGGAAAGTGAGGGGGTTAGGTTTAGTAAATTAGGGTTTCCTTCCTCTTTTCCTTAGATTTCTTCTTCCTCAAGACTTCTAGCTCTTCACCCAATTCTTGTAACCCTAGCCCAATATAATAATTATGAAAATAATATTTTTCATAAATTATTTATTGGACCGTCTTTTCAGCAAATTGTGTAAAATTGGAGTTTCAACGTCTTGTCTTCTCATTTTTATTTTATTAACGCCCATCCTGAAAAATATATAAAATAAGATAAATTAGATGCATTAATGTGTAAAATATAATCAAAATAACTAATAAAACGATGCATGATTTTTAGCTTAACAAATTCCCCCACACTTAGACTTTGGACGTCCTCGTGCAAAGAAATCTTAGACTCGATCTAAAAACTTACCTTCTTCCTTTCTTATAAAGTCATGCATATTATGATGTTCCTACTGGCTTTGGCTTGCTTTAGAAAAACCGTTTTACTGAATTAATTAGTTTTTTCTTTAATAAGTGAATACATGCTAAACATCCAACTATTCTTAGAGAGTTTATTTATCAGCCTCACAATATTTTCATAATGAAGTAACAAGATCAATAATTATCCATCTCTTTTTGATTATGCACACACCAATCAAGAGGTCGAGAAAGAATTTAAGGTGGAAAAATTTAGGTATGGTCTGGCTATAGAGACAATTGAACTAGGTAGAATAACTTCATTAAATTTGATCCTAAACTTGTCTTGTATTTATTTTACTCTTCTTCTTTGTTCAAACTCCACTTGCGCACATATTCGAGGCCCAGATAGGGTCTTAGAAATTAAACACTCCCTGACTCTCACTCACCCAAATAGAGGTGCTGGAGCAAATAATTCATTCTCATCTTATTATTTCTTCATTTTATTAGCTTACTAGTATGGGAAGCAAGCTTTCCAGTGGCAGTATTGCCTCAAAGGGTAACACCCAGTAGCGCATGCTTCAAAGGGGTACTTGTCATTCCCAACTTTGACTCTCTTTTCTCTTTTATTTCTTTCATGGATGAAAAGTAAAATCACAATTTTAATGAGTTATTCAACTAATTCAATAGTCTAGGAAATGGGTGGTTATTTTATTGCCTTTGAGTTGGATATATTACACGACCAAATAAGATGGATAATCAAGAGAGTTACTCATTAAAAAGATGTATGAGGATCAATTCAAACTTCTCTCGCGGATAATTATCATGTTTAGAAGTCTTCACTTATAAAAGAATAAACTACAAAATAGCTAATAAAACCAAATTTTTCTAAACAAGAAAGCCTAGCATAAACTCATATCATGCATTGTTTATAAGAAAAGAATTTTTTTTTTTTTTCAAGAATAAAAACTGCAGGAATTAAATGCAGGGTGCACCCCCCACACTTAATTCATGCATTGCCCCTAATGCATGCAAAAAGATAGAATTAATGAGAACAAAAGCAAAAGTAAATAGGAACTTCCCTGAAAACGTTGGGTTGCCTCCCAACCAGCGCCTTTGTTTACCGTCTTTGGCTCGACGTCATGAAGCTCATGGATCCTCAAGTCGGATCTCTTCTATTAAACATACCTGGTCTCCGTCATAGAAATGCTTTAGCCTGTGACCATTCACTTTGAAAATCTTGTTAGTAGCAAAAGATTTAATCTCTACAGCACCATGGGGATAAGTCTTTACTACTTCAAAAGGTCCTAACCACCTAGAGTTTAACTTACCAGGAAAAAGTCTCAATTTAGAATTGAATAACAGCACTTTCTCACCTATTTGAAATTCTTTCCTAATAAGTTTGGCATCGCGAAATGCTTTGGCCTTACCCTTATAGATAATTGAATTGTCATACGCTTCTAAGCGTATCTCTTCTAGTTCTTACAATTGCAGTTTACGCTCTTTCTCTGCTAACTGATAATCAAAATTGCATCGCTTCACAGCCCAATATGATTTATGCTCAATTTCTACAGGGAGGTGACACGGTTTTCCAAAGACTAGTCTGTAGGGTGACATACCAATTGGAGTCTTATATGCAGTCCTGTAAGCCCAAAGAGCCTCCTCTAGCCTAAGGCTCCAATCCTTCTTATCTGGCTTAACTACTTTTTCAAGGATGCCCTTAATCTCTTTATTAGAAATTTCAGCTTGGCCATTAGTTTGGGGATGATAACTAGTAGATACCTTATGAGTTATATGATATTTAGCTAGTAAGGCACCTAGAGTTCTGTTACAAAAATGAGTCCCCCTATCACTGATGATTGCTCTTGGCACTCCATATCGATGCAGAATTAGAGATTTAACATATTTCACCACAGTCTTAGCATCATCAGTCCTAGTGGCCACAGCTTCTACCCATTTGGATACATAATCAACAATCACAAGAATATAAGTATATCCAAAAGAAGGGGGAAAGGGTCCCATGAAATCAATGCCCCATATATCAAAAATTTCACAAACATACATATTACATAAAGGCATTTGATTCCTCCTTGATAAGTTTCCAGTCTTTTGGCACACTTCACATCTTTTACAGAATTCATAAGTATCACTAGAAATAGTGGGCCAATAAAAACCACATTCAAGCACTTTATGTGATGTTCTTTTAGGTCCAAAATGTCCCCCACTTTCTGAAGAATGACAGAAGGTTAGAATAGAATGAATTTCACTATCATCTACACATCGCCTTATAATCTGGTCACCACAAAACTTCCATAAATATGGCTCATCCTAAACATAATATTTAGATTGAGCTCTTATTTTCTCTCTTTCAGCTCTGGTCAATTCAATGGGAAAAGTTTTGGTGACTATATAATTTACAATATCAGCATACCAAGGCAATCTACTCGTCATAGCATATAGAGTCTCATCAGGAAAACAATCAGTAAAAGGGCTACCACTCTCTCCTGTTTCTAATCTACTCAGATGGTCAGCAACTAAATTCTTAGTTCCAGGCTTATCTCTAATTTCTAGTTGAAATTCTTGCAACAATAACATCCATCTAATTAACCTGGGCTTTGAATCTTTCTTTTCCAATAAGTGTTTGAGAGCAGAGTGATCAGAATAAACAGTAACTTTAACACCCAACAAATAAGGACGAAACTTTTCAAGCGTAAAAACAACCGCATACATCTCCTTTTCCGTAGTGGTGTAATTACACTGTGCAGGGTCAAGAGTTCTAGAAGCATAATATATTACATGAGGTACCTTTCCAACTCTTTGACCTAGAACTGCCCCCACTGCCTTATCACTAGCGTCACACATTAACTCAAAAGGTAAGGCCCAGTTTGGGGGTTGCACAATAGGAGGAGAAGTCAATGTCACTTTCAATTGATCAAAAGCCCTCATACAATTCTCATTAAAATCAAAAGAGACATCCTTTGCAAGCAAGGTACATAAAGGAGAAGCAATCTTAGAAAAATCTTTGATGAATCTCCTATAGAACCCCACATGTCCTAAGAATGATCTCACATCTTTGACACACTTTGGATAGGGTAGAGACTGGATGATATCAACTTTAGCTCTATCTACCTCTAATCCCCTTGATGATACTACATGTCCCAGTACTACCCCATGCTCCACCATGAAATGGCACTTTTCAAAATTCAAGACCAAATTGGTCTCAATGCAACGCCTAAGCACAAGAGTAAGATGATGCAAGCACTCATCAAACGAATCACCATGTACAGTAAAATCATCCATAAAAACCTCCATAATCTTGGTGATAAAATCAGAAAAGATACTCATCATACATCTTTGAAAAGTAGCAGGTGCATTACACAAACCAAAAGGCATACGTCTAAAAGCATAAGTACCAAAAGGACACGTAAAGGTAGTCTTCTCCTGATCGGCAGGAGCTATAGGGACCTGAATATAACCTGAATAGCCGTCCAAAAAGCAATAATGTGACCTCCCAGCTAGTCTCTCTAACATTTGGTCCATAAAAGGCAATGGAAAATGGTCCTTCTTAGTGGCCTTGTTAAGCTTTCTATAGTCAATACACACTCTCCAACCACTTTGGACTCTAGTAGGTATCAACTCTCCTTCATTGTTTTTCACTACTGTTGTCCCCCCTTTTTAGGAACCACATGAATAGGACTAACCCACTCAGAGTCAGCAATGGGGTAGATCACCCCAGCATCTAACCATTTAAGAATCTCTTTTTGGACTACCTCCATCATAGGTGGATTAAGTCTCCTTTGAGGGTCTCTCTTAGGCTTAGCATCTTTTTCTAAGGTAATAGTATGTGAACACAAGGTAGGGCTAAGGCCTTTGAGATCTGCTAGCGTCCACCCTAAAGCTTCGCTATGTTCTCTAAGCACTTTAATAAGTTTTTCTTCCTGATCTAAGGTGAGTGCACTAGAGATAATTACAGGCAATGTCTCATTGTCCCCTAAATAAGCATATTTCAAATTTTCAGGTAAGGGTTTCAATTCCAGTTTAGGGGGTGAGATACTTGAGGGAAGTAACTTAGCATGCTTTTCAGACAGTTTAAGTTTGCTAGGACCATTATGCTCTTTCAAGTGAGACAAGGAACTCATCACCTCATCTAACTTATCATTAACTGGATATAGCACTTTCTGGGACTCAGCATGATCAAGACTCTTAGTAAGCACAGTAAATAGCTCATCCTCATGTGACAAGTCATAGACATCTTGAGATAACTCATCAAAAACATCAAGTGCATATAGATAGTTAACATCAGAAGGAAATTTCATGGCATCAAAAATATTGAACTTAATAACCTCACCATCAAATTCCATGGTTAGTGTCCCTTCGTGCACGTCAATTTTAGTCCTAGCAGTTTTTAAAAAGGGCCTGCCAAGCAAGATGGGAATATCATGGCATGCTTCACCCATGTTCATTACATAAAAGTCAGCAGGGAACACTAGTTCATTTACTTGAACCAAAACATCCTCTAACACTCCGTCAGGATAAGTGTTGCTCCTATCAGCTAATTGAATTACTATGCCTGTTTTCTTTAATTCACCTGAATTTAGTTTGTCATAAACAGATCGAGGCATAACATTAATGGAGGCACCTAAATCAAGCATAGCTTTATCAAAGCAAAGGTTTCCTATTTTGCAAGGGACAGAAAACACACCAGGGTCTTGACACTTAGGGGGAAGTTTTCTTTGAAAAACAGCAGACACATTTTCCCCCACACTTATTTTCTCATTACCAATGAGTTTCCTCTTGGTAGTGCATAGTTCTTTTAAGAACTTAGCATAACGAGGGACCTGTTTAATGGCATCAAGGAGAGGTATATTAATTTCTACCTTTCTAAAAGTCTCTAAAATCTCTTGGTTAGCCTCATTAACCTTAGACATAGGGCTCCTAAATCTACTAGGGAAAGGTGGGATTGGTTTGTAAGATTCTCTTTTCTTTTCTCCTAATTCCTTAGTAGTTTGATTAGACTCTGTATCTAATTCTGGTTCAGCCCCTTTCACTTCTAACTCAGGTTCTACTTCTCTCTTCTTCATAGGTTCCTTTAACTCTTTCCCACTTCTAAGTGTCATGGCACTAACATTCTCTTTGGGGTTAGGGTAAGGTTGAGATGGTAACCTATTCTGCAATTGGGCTTGCAAGTTGCTAACTATGGTATCAGTCGCTGTTTGTCTCTCTTGAACTTGCTTAAGGGTGGTTTCCATACTCTGGAACCTATCATCCATTTTTTTAAGGACTTGTTCTAAGAGGAAATTGGTCCTATCTTGACTGGAAGCCTGACGAGAGGGTTGATCAAAACCAGGTGGATTTGGCTTAGGGCCATACCTAAGGTTAGGGTGGTCCCTCCATCCTTCATTATAAGTATTCGAGTATGGATCATACCTCCTTTGATTTTGGTTAGAGTAAAGGGCATTAACATTACCTTCTTGTAGAGTAGGACATGTATCAGTAGAATGTCCTTCTAGACAACAAATACCACATATTACTGCCTTTTGAATACCCCCAGTAACAATCTTATTTAACATAGCAGTAATGTGAGACAATTGATTCTCTAGAGATGAACTAGAACCTATCTCATTTATCCTTTTAACTTGTGAGTCCCTAGTACCAAATTGCTGAGTATTTTGGGCCATTAAATTAAATAGATTTCTAGCATCAGCTGGTGTTTTATTAACCAGAGCCCCCCCACTAGCGGCATCAACCATATTACGATCCATAGGAAGCAAACCTTCATAAAAATATTGAATCAATAGTTGTTCAGTTATTTGATGTTGGGGACAACTAGCACATAACTTATTAAATCTTTCCCAATACTCACAAAAGGTTTCCCCATTCATTTGTTTGATTCCACATATTTCTTTCCTAATAGATCCAATACGAGATGCAGAGAAAAATTTTTCTAGAAACAATTTATACAATGCAGTCCATGTAGAAAAAGATCCAGCAGGCATATAATATAACCAGTCCTTAGTATTACCAAGCAAAGAGAAAGGAAAAACCCTTAGTCTAATTTGATCCTCAGGAATTCCTTCAGGCACCATAGCAGAACAAGTAATAAGGAATTCACTAATGTGTCTATAGGGGCCCTCTCCAGCTAATCCATAAAACTTAGGTAATAAATTAATAAATCCTGAGTTTAATTTCAAAGGTTTATCTAAAACAGCATAAGTGATGGACATTGGTTGGGTTTCTAAGTTAGGAGCAGCAAGTTCTCGAAGAGTAGACATACTTACCTCTTTAACCCTAAAACTTATTGGGTCAGGCGGACTCTCTTTGTTTTCAGCTTTCAATGATTGATCCCTAGCCTCCCCAGTGTCCTTGCCACTCCTTAATTTCATGCACTATAAGAATTCCTACAAAAATAGAATACTAAAGTTAAAACAAAGCAAAGGAAGGAGTAAAATTAAATAGAAATAAACTAGCAATTTAATTTTCTTTCCCCGGCAACGGCGCCAAAATTTGTAAAGCTTGTCGAGGGCTACAAATTTAACCACTACTTTGGTTATTAAAACACTTTTTATAGCATAGGAAAGTAGGGATCGATCCACGAGGAAAGATAGTTTTAGAAGGCTAGCTTAATCCTAAATAATTTTACTAATCCAATTTATTAAGTCTAATCTTAATAATTCTAAGATAATTATAATCTAATAAATAAAAGTCTAGAAAAATACCCAATGATGCTCCTAAATATTTTGGATTATATTCTGGAAAGAAAACAGTAAAAAGCTTTCCTAAATAATTTACTAAAATTAAATCAGAAAAATAACTGAAATTCTAATTAAAATCCAAAACAGAAAATAATAAACAGAAAATAAATATTAAAAATTTCAAACAGTAGCCTAAAATACTATAATTCAGGTCTGTGAGTTTATAACCTATAAATTGTATCCACTTTATTTTATAAAAATCAAAACAGAAAATTATCACAGAATATCAATGCAGAATATTGAATTTAAAATTAAAAATAAAATAATTTGTGAAAATAAAATTACGAAACTAATCAAGAAAATTACTATAATGCTAAAACACAATTTTCTGGACTCAACAATATCTAAAAGTCGTAATTTAATATTAAAAGTCGAAATTTCAGAATTAAACACCTAAAAATCTGCACTTATTATTTCCACAAAATAATTCTGAAAAATTACCAAATAAATTCCAAAAATCACGAATTTAATTATGGGCATATTATGACACTCTATAAACCCTAGGAACTTATAAAAATCAAAAAAAGAACAAAAATAACTATTTTTAGTCGTATTTCCAACAAACGCTAATGAAAGACTAAAACTAAATATAATTCAATCTAAAAATTATAACTACCCTAAAAATTAAAATCTAAGTTATCTAAAATTACCTAGACACTCCTAAAAGACTATACTTTTGGGGGGGTCGATTGAATTTATATTGAAACTAATAAATATAGAACAAAATTTATCAAACTAATCAAATTGACTCTAAAAAAAATAAATAATGATCAAAAGTTGTCAAATTTATGAAGAATACTTAGTATAATCTCAATCCACCATGCAAATTAATATTTATCATCAACACATAAGTTAATTTCATTCATGAGTTAAACTGTAGAAGAAATCCACCAGCGGTTCTTCCCCATTTCTCCTTAGATTCTAGTTTACTTAGGTCCAGCCCTAATATAAACCCTACTAATTTGATAATTTTTACACCAGCGCAAAAATTTAACCAAATTAGAGCATTAAGAATTAGAAAAACATCATTTAACACTTTGTAACCAATTTACCAGTAAATCGATTTAACAAAGATCTAAAGCGATTACCTAATTAAAAGAGAAGGATTTGAGCCATCCATGATTAATTAGGGTGATACCTAGGCTTAAAAGACTATAACTTTTACGTATTATAATCTTCTAAACTATCAATCGAAATTATATTTAATCAACTAGCGTGCATTCTAATCGATTCAACACAATTTTCATACATGATAAACGCTAATCGCCAAAGAATCACGAATATAAATCAACTGGGCATTAAAGCACAAAACTTGTTTCAAAATAATTAATTTAGCATGGCTTCAAGAAGATTATACTAAGCATAAAAAAAATTACTCACTCATATTAAAAGTAAAATTACACAATTCATCCAAATAATTCATCTTTAATAATACTCTAGTCAAAGAAATACAATAAAATAAGGTAAAAATAAATCAAAGAAATAAAATTGTATTACTTAGAGATGGTGGTGATGGACGATGATGATGACGATAAGCGATGAAAGTGGCGTGAGTTATCTGGCAGCCGTGGGTTTATGGTGAGGAGGATTAAGATGTTGATGATGGAGATTAGGCGTGATGATGGGATGATGAGGAGATGGTTGATGAGAGGATGGTGATTAAATAAAGAGGTGGTGTGGGGGTTTAGGCGTGAGGTGAGAGATGATTAGGGTAGATGGTAGTATGGGATGGGATGGTTTAATGTGTGTTAGGCATGGGTTTATATATGTGAGGAGGTGATTATTATATGGAAAGTGAGGGGGTTAGGTTTAGTAAATTAGGGTTTCCTTCCTCTTTTCCTTAGATTTCTTCTTCCTCAAGACTTCTAGCTCTTCACCCAATTCTTGTAACCCTAGCCCAATATAATAATTATGAAAATAATATTTTTCATAAATTATTTATTGGACCGTCTTTTCAGCAAATTGTGTAAAATTGGAGCTTCAATATCTTGTCTTCTCATTTTTATTTTATTAACGCCCATCCTGAAAAATATATAAAATAAGGTAAATTAGATGCATTAATTTGTAAAATATAATCAAAAAAACTAATAAAACGATGCATGATTTTTAGCTTAACATATACACAATCCAATACAAAGGTATAAGAGCACATAGTCAATCAGAAATAGCACATATATTCCTAATCCAAAGCAAAAATCTTTTTTTTAATTTTCAAAAATTTTTTCGTTTTTTTTTTCATTTTCTTGAATTTTCAAAGTTTCCCTAAGCATACAGTTGATTAAAACCTATTGTAATTTCCGCAGTCATACGGTTGACCGCCGTATCCTCAGGGACAGGTTGTGAATTTAAGCTACTAAATTACTTTGCACTAAAATTCCATGAATTAGAAACTAATGACTATAAAGCAACCTTGATGAATTACTAAATTACAAACTAAACTCAAATAATTACGCACTGAATTGAGCAAGGCAAAACAAGCATTAGAAAAGACAGAATCGACTTCTTCACCTCATAACTCCTTCAAGCTCAGTCAAAGTGCAAGAATATGTTTCTGCTCCAACAAGAATGAGAGCCCAGATTTCAAAGCCAAAGAAGGGGCTGAGCAGGCGCCAAAATAGAGACGAACAGGAGATAATTAGCCTTGAATCGAAACCAGATTATGCATACCCTAATCAAAATATCAAATGCTCAATTTCAAGTGCAACAAACGCAGAAGCGAACAATTAGAAAGGAAAACAAATTAATCTTCATGAAACTCAGATTTGATACAAAATGAAAGGAAAGAGAAAAAAAACAATGAAAACTCTCAACACTCATCTACTCTCCTGTTTGTGCAGCTCAAATTATATTTCCCCCAGCCCCCAGCAATTGCTTCCCTTAACTCCCCTGTAACTGATGTTTTGATAATGGTGACGGTGATGGAATCAACTGTGAAGTGAGAGAAGGAGTAATGGCCGCAACACAGCAAGCTTATCGGTTCTTTTTTACGCTGGGAATGAAGGGGAAGCTAAAAAGGGGAAGAAGAAGAGCTAGGATCACATGACAAGCATGCATTTTGTTTTTTTAAGTGAAAGGAGACTGGAGAAGGGACGGAATGAGCTGGGTCGTTGGGGAAAGCTTGGCCCACAGTTAGGAAATGGACAAGAGATAGAAGAGAGATAGGGGAAATCCAAGTTCTAGGCCTTGGGTGTGAGGCAGCCAGGCCCAAATTAAGGAGAAGGAAGGGGTGGATTGGGCTCGGGTATGGGCTGGAGATGGGCTGGCGCGAACTGGGCTTCAATGTCTTCCCATTTTTTCTTAACTCAAGTTTGATCCAACACCTTTCTTTCTATCCCTTTGAATCCAATTTGATCTATTTTTGCGTTCTTTTTCCTAGATTTCACAATTTCAGGTGAACAATTAGAAACATATTAAAATTCAAATTTATTCATTGATTCGGATCAAATATTAGATAAAAAAGTGGTAAAAATGACAAAATCCTAGGTTGAACAACACCCCCCACATCTATCTTTTGCTCGTCCTCGAGTAAAATAAAACTACAGATTCAAGAAAAAGGAAAAGCAAAGCCTACCACACTGTGGTAGGAATCACGGCTGCGCTTAGCTTGCGCAACAAGCCCTTTAACCCCTAGGTTACCCCTAGCGGGCAAGGAAGATCTCGTGAGCGTTTGCAGAAGACAAACCCACAAAATCTATAAAAAATAACATTTTAAAATTTTTTCCAAAGTACATATGACATCAGGGAAAAATATATATGTATTCCAGCTAACCACATCACTCAAGTTACTGAAGTACTAGATTACATATAAACAAAATGTACACATCAAGAAACCCTTAATCCCCACTGATGACATCTATACACAATCCAATACAAAGGTACAAGAGCATATAGTCAATCAGAAATAGCACATATATTCCTAATCCAAAGCAAGAATCTTTTTTTTTTAATTTTCAAAATTTTTTTCCTTTTTTTTTTCTTTTCTTGAATTTTCAAAGTTTCCCTAAGCATACGGTTGATTAAAACCTGTTGTGATTTTTGCAGGCATACGGTTGACCGTAGCAGTTACAACTGTCATCCTCAGCGACGAGTTGTGAATTTAGGCCACTAAATTACTTTACCCTAGAATTCGATGGATTAGAAACTAATGACTATAAATCAACCTTGATGAATTGCTAAATTACAAGACTGAACTAAAATAATTACGCATTGAATTGAGCAAGGCAAAATAAGCGTGAGGAAAGGGATAATCGACTTCTTCACCTCCTAACTCCTTCAAGCTCAATCAAAGTGTAAGAGTATGTTTCTGCCCCAACAAGAATGAGAGCCCAGATTTCAAAGCCAAAGAAGGGGCTGAGCATGCTCCAAAATAGAGACGAATAGGAGCAAATTAGCTTTGAATCGAACCCATATTATGCAAACCATAATCAAAATATCAAATGCTCAATTTCAAGTGCAATAAGCGTAGAACTGAACAATTAAAAAGGACAATAAATTAATCTTCATGAAACTCAGATTTGATACAAATCTGAAGGAAAGAAAAAAAAATGAAAACTCTCAACACTCATCGACTCTCCTACTTTGTGTTGCTCGAATTATATTTCCCCTAGTTGCCAGTAATTGCCTCCATTAACTCCCTTGTAACTGAAGGCTTGATGATGGTGACGGTGATGGAATTGATGGTGAAGTGAGAGCAGTAATGGCCGCAGCACAGCAAGCTTATCGGTTCTTTTTTAGGCTGGGAGCAAAGGGGAAGCAGAAAAAGGGAAGAAGAAGAGCTGGGATCACATGACAAGCATGCATTTTTATTTTTTTTTAAGAGTGAAAGTGGACTGGAGAAGCGAGGGAATGAGGTGTGCCGTTGGGGAAAGCCTGGTCTGCGGTCTAGAAATGGAGAAGAGAAAGATAGGGGAAGGCGGAAAACCATATTCTGGGCCTTGGGTGTGAGGCAGGCAGGCCCGAACTAAGGAGAAGGAAGGGCCGGATTGGGCTCAGGTATGGGCTGGAGGGAGTCTGGTGCGAACTGGGCTTAAATGTCTTCCTATTTGTTCGTAACTCAAGTCTGATCTAACATCTTTCTTTATGTCCCTTTGCATCCAATTTGGTCAATTTTTGCATTCTTTTTCCTAGATTTCACAATTTCATGTAAACACTTAAAAATATATTAAAATTCAAATTTGTTTATTAATTCTGAGAAAATATTAGATAATAAAGTGGTATAAAATGACATAATATGAGGTTGAATAGCACCTCTCACACCTCTGTTTTGCTCATCCTCGAGTAAAATAAAACTACATATTCAAGAAAGAGGAAAAGCAAACTCTACCTCACTGTCGTCGGAATCACGGTTGCACTTAGCTCATGTAACAAGCCCTTTAACCCCAAGCTTGCCCCTAGCAGATGAGGAAGGTCTCGTGAGCATGTACAGAAGATAAGCCCACAAAATCTATAAAAAGAAAACATTTTAAAAAATTTTTCCAAAGTATATGCAACATCAGGGAAAAATATATACATATTGCAGTTAACCACATCACTCAAGTTACTGAAGCAATAGATTACTTATAAACACAACGTACACATCAAGAAACCCTTAATCCGCACTGATGACATCTATACACAATCTAATACAAAGGTACAAGAGTACATAGTCAATCAGAAATAGCACATATATTGCAAATACAAAGCAAAAATCTTTTTTTTATTTTCAAAAATTTTTCAATTTTTTTTTCCTTTTCCTGAATTTTCAAAGTTTCCCTAAGCATACAGTTGATTAAAACTTGTTGTAATTTCCACAAGCATACGGTTGACCGCTGCAGTAGTTACCGGTGTCGTCCTCAGGAACTGGTTGTGAATTTAGGCTACTAAGTTACTTTACACTAAAATTCGATGGATTAGAAACTAATGACTATAAATCAACCTTGATAAATTACCAAGTTATAAGAGTGAACTCAAATAATTATGCATTGAATCGAGCAAGGCAAAACAAGCATGAGAAAAGACACAATCGACTTCTTCACCTCCTAACACCTTCAAGCTTAGTCAATGCGCAAGAATATGTTTTTGCCCTAGCAAGAATGAGAGCCCAGATTCCAAGGCCAAAGAAGGGGCTATGCACGCACCAAAATAGAGACGAGCAGGAGCAAATTAGCCTTAATTCGATCCCAGATTATGCATACCCGAATAAATATATCAAATGCTTAGTTTTGAGTGCGACAAACTCAGAACTCAACAATGAAAAAGGACAACAAATTAATCTTGATGAAACTCAGATTTGATACAAAGCGAAAGGAAAGTGAAAAAAGATAATAAAAGCTCTAAACACTCATCTACTCTCCGACTTTGTGCTGCTCGGATTATATTTCCCCTAGCCCCTAGAAATTGCTTCCATTAACTCCCTTGTAATTGATGACTTGATGATGGTGACGGTGATGAAATTGATGGTGAAGTGACAGAAGGAGTAATGGTTGCAGCACAGCAAGCTTATCGGTTCCTTTTTATGTTAGGAGCAAAGGGGAAGCAGAAAGGGGGGGAAGAGCTGGGATCACATGGCAAGCATGCGTTTTTTTCTTAAAGTGAAAGTAGACTGGAGACGGGAGGGAATGAGCTGGGCCGTTGGGGAAAGCCTGGCCGGTGGTCGAGAAATGGAGAAGAGAAAGAATGGAGAAGGCGAAAAACCATGTTCTTGCATTCTTTTAACTAGATTTCACAATTCCAAGTAAACAATTAAAAACATATTAAAATTCAAATTTATTCAATTCTGAGCAAATATTAGATAATAAAGTGGTATAAAATGACATAATACTAGGTTGAACAACACCCCCCCACATCTATGTTTTACTCGTCCTTGAGTAAAATAAAACTACAGATTCAAGAAAAAGGAGAAGAAAACCCTACCTCACTGTCGTAGGAATCACGGTTGTACTTAGCTTGTGCAACAAGCCCTTTAACCCCTAGGTTACCCGTAGCGGACGAAGAAGGACTCGTGCACGTTTGCAGAAAATAAACCCACAAAATCTATAAAAAGAAAACATTTTAAAAATTTTTCCAAAGTATATATAACATCAGGGAAAAATATATCCATATTCCAGTTAAACACATGACTCACGTTACTGAAGCACTAGATTACTTATAAAGACAGTGTACACATGAAGAAACCCTTAATCTCCACTGATCACATCTATAAACAATCTAATATAAAGGTATAAGAGCACATCGTCAATCAGAAATAGCACATATACTCCTTAATATAAAGTAAAAATCTTTTTTTTATTTTCAAAAATTTTTTAGTTTTTTCCCTTTTCCTGGATTTTCAAAGTTTCCCTAAGCATGTAGTTGATTAAAACTTGTTGTAATTTCCGAAAGCATACGGTTGGCCGTCGTAGCAGTTACGGGTGTCATCCTTAGGGACTGGTTGTGAATTTAGGCTACTAAATTACTTTAAGCTAAAATTAGATGGATTAGAGACTAATGACTACAAATTAACCTTGATGAATTACTAAATTACAAGACTGAACCCAAATAATTACGCATTGAATTGAGCAAGGCAAAACAACCATGAGAAAAGACACAATCGACTTCTTCACCTCCTAACACCTTCAAGCTCAGTCAAAGTGCACGAATATGTTTCTGCCCCAACAAGAATGAGAACCCAGATTTCAAATCCAAAGAAGGGGCTGAGCATGCACCAAAATAGAGACGAACAAGAGCAAATTAACCTTGAATCAAACCGAGATTATGCACACCCTAATCAAAATATCCAAAGCTCAATTTCGAGTGCAATAAACACGAATCGAACAATTAAAAAGGACAACAAATTAATCATCATGAAACTCAGATTTGACGCAAAACGAAAGGAAAGAGAAAAAAATAATGAAAACTCTCAACACTCATCTACTCTCCTGCTTTGTGCTGCTTGAATTGTATTTCCCCCAGCCCCTAGTAATTGCATCCATTAACTCCCTTGTAACTGATGGCTTGATGATGGTGACGGTGATGGAATTGATGGAGAAGTGAAAGGAGTAATGGCTGCAACACAGCAAGCTTGTTGGTTCTTTATTAGGCTGGGAGCAGAGGGGAAGCAGAAAAGACGGGATCACATGACAAGCATGCATTTTTTTTTTTTTTAAAGTGAAAGTAGACTGGAGAAGGGAGGGAATGAGCTGGACCATTGGGGAAAGCTTGGCCCGCGGTCTGGAAATGGAGAAGAGAAAGAAGGGAGAAGGGGGAAAACCATGTTTCAGGCCTTGGGTGTGAGGCAGGTAGGCCCAAACTAAAGAGAAGGAACCGGCAGACTGGGCTCGGGTATGGACTGGAGGCAGGCTGGTGCAAACTGGGCTTCAATGTCTTCCCATGTTTTCTTAACTCAAGTCTGATCCAACTCCTTTCTTTCTGTCCCTTTGCATCTAATTTGATCAACTTTTCCATTCTTTTTCCTAGATTTCATAATTCCAAGTGAACAATTAAAAACATATTAGAATTTATATTTATTCGTTAACTCTGAGCAAATATTAGATAATGAAGTGGCATAAATGGCATAAAACTTGGTTGAACAACACCCCCACATTTATGTTTCGCTCATCCTCGAGTAAAATAAAACTACAAATTCAAGAAAAAGGAAAAGCAAACCCTACCTCACTGTCATAGGAATCATGGTTGCAGTTAGCTTATACAACATGCCCTTTAACCCCTAGGTTACCCCTAGTGGACGAGGAGGGTCTCGTGAGCATTTGCAGAAGATAAACCTACAAAATCTATAAAAAGAAAACACTTGTAAATTTTTTCTAAAGTATATACAACATTAGGGAAAAATATATACATATTCCAGTTAACCACATTGCTAAAGTTACCGAACCAGTAGATTACATATAAACACAATGTACACATCAAGAAATCCTTAACCTCCACTGTTCACATCTATAAACAATCTAATACAAAGGTACAGGAGCAAATAGTCAATCAGAAATAGCACATATATTCCCTAATACAAAGAAAAAATATTTTTTTTTCAAAAATTTTTCATTTTTTTTCCTTTTCCTGAATTTTCAAAGTTTCCTAAAGCATAAGGTTGATTAAAACCTGTTATAATTTCCGCAAGCATACGGTTGATCGCCGTAGCAATTACGTGTGTCGTCCTCAGGGACAGGTTGTGAATTTAGGCTACTAAATTACTTACACTAAAATTCGATGGATTAGAAACTAATGACTATAAATCAAGCTTGATGAATAATTGCGCATTGAATTGAGCATGGAAAAACAAGCATGAGAAACGACACAATTGACTTCTTCACCTCCTAACTCCTTCCAGCTCAGTCAAAGTGCAAGAATATGTTTCTGCCCCAACAAGAATAAGAGCACAAATTTCAAAGACAAAGAAGGGGCTGAGCACACGCCAGAATAGAGACGAACAGGAGACAAATTAGCCTTGAATCAAACCCAGATTATGCATACCCCAATCAAAATATCAAATGCTTAATTTAAGGGGCAACAAACTCAGAACCGAACAATGAAAAAGGACAATAAATCAATCTTGATGAAGCTTAGATTTGATACAAAATGAAAGGAAAGAGGAAAAAAAATAATGAAAAGCTCAACACTCATCTACTCCCCTGCTTTGTGCTGCTCGAATTATATTTCCCCCAGCCCCCAGTAATTGCTTCCATTAACTCCCTTGTAATTGATGGGTTGATGATGGTGACGGTGATGGAATTGATGGTGAAGTTAGAGAAGGAGTAAAGGCCACAGCATAGCAAGCTTATCGATTCTTTTTTAGGCTGGGAGCAAAAGGGAAGCAGAAAAGGGGAAGAAGAAGAGCTGGGGTAAAAGGACAAGCATGTGTTTTTTTTAAAGTGAAAGTGGACTGGAGAAGGGAGGGAATGAGCTGGGCCGTTGGGGAAAGCCTACCCCATGATCTGGAAATGGAGAAGAGAAAGAAGGGAGAGAGGGAAAACCATGTTCTGGGCCTTGGGTGTGAGGCAGGTACGCCCGAACTAAGGAGAAGAAAGGGGCGGACTGGGCTCGGGTTTGGGCTGGAGGCAGGCTGGCGTGAACTGGGCTTCAATGTCTTCCTATTTTCTCTTAACTCAAGTCTAATCGAACACCTTTCTTTCGATCCCTTTGCTTCCAATTTGATCAATTTTTGCATTCTTTTTCCTAGATTTCACAAATCCAAGTGAACAATTAAAACCATATTAAAATTCAAATTTATTCATTAATGGTGAGCAAATATTAGATAATAAAGTGGTATAAAATAACATAATACTAGGTTGAACAACACCCCCCACATCTATGTTTTGCTTGTCCTCGAGTAAAATAAAACTACAGATTCAAGAAAAAGGAAAAGCACACCCTACCTCACTGTTGTAGAAATTACAGTTGCACTTAGCTTGTCCGACAAGCCCTTTAACCCCAAGGTTACCCCTAGCAGGCGAGAAAGGTCTTGTGAGCATTTGCAGGAGATAAACCCACAAAATCTATAAAAAGAAAATATTTTTAAATTTTTTCCAAAGTATATACAACATCAGGGAAAAATATATACATATTCCAATTAACCACATCACTCAAGTTACTGAAGCACTAGATTACATATAAACACAACATACACCTCAAGAAACCCTTAATCCCCACTGATGGCATCTGTACAGAATCTAATACAAAGGTACAAAAGCACATAGTCAATCAGAAATAACGCATATATTCCCTAATACAAAGCAAAAATCTTTTTTTTTTAGTTTTCAAAAATTTTTCTTTTTTTTTCCTTTTCCTGAATTTTCAAAGTTTCCCTAAGCATACGGTTGATTAAAACTTGTTGTAATTTCCACAGGCATACGGTTGATGGCGGTAGTAGTTACGGGTGTTGTCCTACGGGTTGGGTTGTGAATTTCTGCTACTAAATAACATTATGCTAAAATTCGATGGATTGGAAACTAATGGCCATAAATGAACCTACATGAATTACTAAATCACAAGACTAAACTCAAATAATTATGCATTGAATTGAGCAAGGAAAAACAAGCAACAGAAATGACACAATCGACTTCTTCACCATCTAACTCCTTCAAGCTCAATCAAAGTGCAAGAATATGTTTCTGCCCCAATGAGAATGAGAGCCCAGATTTCAAAGCCAAAGAAGGGGCTGAGCATGCACCAAAACAGAGACGAATAGGAGCAAATTAGCCTTGAATCAAAGCCAGACTATGCATACCCTAAGCCAAATGTCAAATGCTTAATTTAGAGTGCAACGAACTCAAAACTGAACCATGAAAAAGGATAGCAAATTAATCTCAATGAAACTCAGATTTGATACAAAACGGAAGGAAAGAAAAAAAACAATGAAAACGCTCAACACTCATGTACTCTCCTACTTTGTGCTGCTCGAATTATATTTCCCCAACCCCTATTAATTGTTCCATTAACTCCCCTGTAACTAATGGCTTGATGATGGTGATGGTGATGGAATTGATGGTGAAGTGAGAGAAGGAGTAGTGGCTGCAGCACAGCAAGCTCATCGGTTCTTTTTGAGACTGGGAACAAAGGGGAAGCAGAAAAGGGGAAGAAGAAGAAGAGGTGGGATCACATGACAAGCATGCAGTTTTTTTTTTTTTTTTCCAGTGAAAGTGGACTAGAGAAGGGAAGGAATGAGTTGGGCCGTTGGGGAAAGCCTGGCCCATGGTCTGCAAATGGAGATGAGAAAGAAGGGAGAAGGGGAAAAACCATGTTCTGGGCCATGGGTGTGAGGCAGGCAGTCCGGAACTAAGGAGAAGGAAGAGGCAGACTGGGTCGTGTATGGGCTGGAGGCAGGCTAGCGCAAACTGGGATTCAATGTCTTCCTATTTTTTTCTAAACTCGAGTCTGATCCAACACCTTTCTTTCTGTCCCTTTATATCCAATTTGATCAATTTTTGCATTCTTTTTCCTAAATTTCACAATTCTAAGTAAACAATTAAAAACATATTAAAATTTAAATTTATTCATTAATTCTGAGCAAATATTATATAATAAAGTGGTATAAAATGACATAACACTGGGTTGAACAACACCCCCCACATCTACGTTTTGCTCGTCCTTGAGCAAAACAAAAGTACAGATTCAAGAAAAAGGAAAAGCACACCCTGTCTCACTGTTGTAGGAGCCACGGTTGCACTTAGCTTGTGCAACAAGCCCTTTAACCCCAAGGTTACCCCTAACATATGAGGAAGGTCTCGTGAGCATTTGCAGAAGATAAACCCACAAAATCTATAAAAATAAAACATTTTTGAATTTTTTCCAAAGTACATACAACACCAGGGAAAAATATATACATATTCCAGTTAACCACATCACTCAAGTTAGTAAGCACTAGATTACATATAAGCATAACATACACATCAAGAAACCCTTAATCCCCACTGATGGCATCTGTATAGAATCTAATACGAAGGTATAAGAGCACATAGTCTATTACAAATAGGATATATTTTCCCTCATACAAAGCAAAAATCTTTTTTTTTATTTTCGAAATTTATTCAGTTTTTTTTCCTTTTCCTGAATTTTTAAAGTTTCCCTAAGCAATCGATTGATTAAAACTTGTTGCAATTTTCGTAAGCGTACAGTTGACTATCGTAGCAGTTATAAGTGTCATCCAGAGGGACGGGTTGTGAATTTAGGCTACTAAATTACTTTACACTAAAATTCGATGGATTAGAAACTAATGACTACAAATCAACTTTGATGAATTACTAAATTACAAGACTGAACTGAAATAATTACGCATTGAATTGTGCAAGGCAAGACAAGCATGAGAAAAGACACAATTGACTTCTTCACCTCCTAACTCCTTCGAGCTTAGTCAAAGTGTAAGAATATGTTTCTGCCCCAACAAGAATGAGAGCCTAGATTTCAAAGCCAAAGAAGGCGTTCAGCACGCCAAAATAGAGATGAACAGGAGCAAATTACCTTGAATCGAACCCAGATTACGCATACCCTAATCAAAATATCAAACGCTCAATTTTGAGTGCAAACTTAGAACTGAACAATGAAAAAGGACAGCAAATTAATCTTGATGAAACTCAGATTTGATACAAAATGAAAGGAAAGAGGGAAAAAAAATGAAAACACTCAACACTCATGTACTCTCCTGCTTTGTGCTGCTCGAATTATATTTCCCCAACTCCTAGTAATTCTTCCATTAATTCCCCTGTAACTGATGGCTTGATGATGGTAACAGTGATGGAATTGATTGTGAAGTGAGAGAAGGAGTAGTGGCGGTAGCACAGCAAGCTTATCAGTTCTTTGAGGCTGGGAACGAAGGGGAAGCAGAAAAGGGGAAGAAGAGGTGGGATCCAATGACAAGCATGCAGTTTTTCTTTTTCCAATGAAAGTAGACTGGAGAAGGGAAGGAATGAGCTGGGCCGTTGGGGATAGCCAGGCCCATGGTCTGGAAATGGAGAAGAGAAAGAAGGGAGAAGGGGAAAAACCATATTATGGGCCGTTGGGGATATTCTGGGTGTAAGGCAGGTAGTCCCGCACTAAGGAGAAGGAAGGGGCAGACTGGGTCGTGTATGGGCTGGAGGTAGGCTGGCGCAAACCGGGATTCAACGTCTTCCTATTTTTTTCTTAACTCAAATCTGATCGAACACCTTTCTTTATGTCCCTTTGCATCCAATTTGATCAATTTTTGCTTTCTTTTTCCCAGATTTCACAATTCTAAGTAAATAATTAAAAATGCATTAAAATTTAAATTTATTCATTAATTCTGAGCAAATATTATATAATAAAGTGGTATAAAATGACATAATACGAGGTTGAGCAACACCCCCCACATCTGCATTTTTGCTCGTCCTCAAGTAAAACAAAGCTACAGATTCAAGAAAAAGGAGAAGCACACCCTACCTCACTGTTTTAGGAGTCACAGTTGCACTTAGCTTGTGCAACAAGCCCTTTAACCCCAAGGTTACCCCTAGCACATGAGGAAGGTCTCATGAGCATTTGTAGAAGATAAACACACAAAATCTATAAAAAGAAAACATTTTTGAATTTTTTCCAAAGTATATTCAACATCATGGAAAAGTACATACATATTCCAGTTAACCACATCACTCAAGTTACTGAAGCACTAGATTACATATAAGCACAACATACACATCAAGAAACCCTTAATCCCCACTGATGGCATCTGTACAGAATCTAATACAAAGGTATAAGAGCACTTAGTCAATCAGAAATAGGGCATATTTTCCCCCATACAAAGCAAAAATCTTTTTTTATTTTTGAAATTTATTCAATTTTTTTTCCTTTTCCTGAATTTTTAAAGTTTCCATAAGCATTCGATTGATTAAAACTTGTTGCAATTTTTGCAAGCATACAGTTGACTGCCGTAGCAGTTGCAAGTGTCGTCCACAGGGACGGGTTGTGAATTTAGGCTACTAAATTACTTTACACTAAAATTCGATGGATTAGAAACTAATGACTACAAATCACACTTGATGAATTACTAAATTACAAGACTGAACTGAAATAATTACGCATTGAATTGTGCAAGGCAAGACATGTATGATAAAAGACACAATCAACTTCTTCACCTATTAACTCCTTCAAGCGCAGTCAAAGTGCAAGAATATGTTTCTGCCCCAACAAGAATGAGAGCCTAGATTTCAAAGCCAAGATCACACGCTAAAATGGAGACGAACAGGGGTAAATTAGCCTTGAATCGAACCCATATTATGCACACCCTAATTAAAATATCAAATGCTCAATTTCGAGTGCAAACTCAGAACTGAACAATGAAAAGGGACAGCAAATTACTCTTGATGAAACTCAGATTTGATACAAAATGAAAGGAAAGAGGGAAAAAAAATGAAAACTCTCAACACTCATCTACTCTCCTGCTTTGTGCTACTCGAATTATATTTCCCCCAGCCCCAAGTAATTGCTTCCATTAACTCCCTTGTAAACAATGGCTTGGTGATGGTAACGGTGGCAGAATCAATGATGAAGTCAGAGATGCAGTAATGGCCGCAGCACCGTAAGCTTATCGGTTCTTTTTAGGCTGGGAGCAAAGGGGAAGCAGAAAAGGGGAATAAGAAGAGCTGGGATCACATGACAAGCATGCTTTTTTTTTAAAGTGAAAGTAGATTGCAGAAAGGAGGGAATGAGATGGGCCGTTGGGGAAAGCCTGGCCCACAGTCAGGAAATCAAGAAGGGAAAGAAGGGAGAAAGGGGAAAACCATTTTCTGGGCCTTGGAAGTGAGGCAGGCAAGCCCGAACTAAGGAGAAGGAAGGGGCGGACTTGTCTTAGCTATGGGCTGGAGGCTGGCTGGCGCGAACTGGGCTTCAATGTCTTCCCATTTTTTCTTAACTCAAGTCTGATCCAACGCCTTTCTTTCTATCCGTTTGCATCCAATTTGATCAATTTTTACATTCTTTTTCCTAGATTGCACAATTCCAAGTAAACAATTAAAAGCATATTAAAATTTAAATTTATTCATTAATTCTGAGAAATATTAGATAATAAAGTGATATAAAATGACATAACACTAGGTTGAACAATACCCCCCACATCTATGTCTTACTTGTCCTCGAGTAAAATAAAGCTATAGATTCAAGAAAAAAAAAAAGAAAGCCCTACCTCACTGTTTTAGGAATCACGGTTGCACGTGGCTTGTGCAATAAGCCCTTTAACCCCTAGGTTACCCCTAGCAGACGAGGAAGGTCTCATGAGCATTTGCGGAAGATAAACCCATAAAATCTATAAAAAGAAAGCATTTTTAAATTTTTTCCGAATTATATACAACATCAGGGAAAAATATATACATATTCCAGTTAACCACATCACTCAAGTTACTGAAGCACTAGATTACATATAAACACAAAGTACGCATCAAGAAACCCTTAACCCCCACTGATGACATCTATACACAATCTATTACAAAGGTACAAGCGCACATAGTCAATCAGAAATAACATATATATCACCCCATACAAAGCAAAAATCTTTTTTTTTATTTTCAAAAATTTTCAGTTGTTTTTTCCTTTTCCTGGATTTTCAAAGTTTCCCTAAGCATTCGGTTGATTAAAACTTGTTGTAATTTTCGCATGCATACGGTTGACCGCCATAGCAGTTACGGGTGTCATCCTCAGGGACAAGTTGTGAATTTAGGCTACTAAATTACTTTACACTAAAATTCGATGGATTAGAAACTAATGACTACAAATTAACCTTGATGAATTACAAAATTACAAGACTGAACTCAAATAATTATGCATTGAATTGAGTAAGGCAAAACAAGCATGAGAAAAGACACAATCAACTTCTTCACCTCCTAACGCCTTCAAGCTCAGTCAAAGTGCAAGATTATGTTTCTGCCCTAACAAGAATGAGAGCCCAAATTTCAAAGCCAAAGAAAGGGCTGAGCACACGCCAAAATAGATACGAACAGGAGCAAATTATCCTTGAATCGACCCAAATTATCCATACCCTAGTCAAAATATCAAATGCTCATTTTCAAGTGCAACAAACTCAGAACTGAACAATGAAAAAGACAGCAAATCAACCTTGATGAAACTCAGATTTGATACAAAATGAAAGGAAAGAGAAAAAAAAAACAATGAAAACTCTCAACACTCGCCTACTCTCCTGCTTTGTGCTGCTTGAATAATATTTCCCCAGACCCAAGTAAGTGCTTCCATTAACTCCCTTGTAACTGATAGCTCAATGATGGTGACGGTTATGGAATTGATGGTGTAATGAGAGATGGAGTAATGGTCGCAGCACAGCAAGCTTATCGGTTCTTTTTTTGGCTAGGAGCAAAGGGGAAGCAGAAAACGGGAAGAAGAGCTGGGATCACATGACAAGCATGCTTCTTTCTTTTTTAAGCAAGAGTGAACTGGAGAAGGGAGGGAATGAGCTGTGCCGTTAAGGAAAGCCTGGCCTGCGTTCTGGAAATGGAGAAGAGAAAGAAGGGAGACGAGGGAAAACCATGTTCTGGGCCTTGGGTGTGAGGCAGGTAAGCTTAAACTAAGGAGAAGGAATGGGCAAACTCGGCTCGGGTATGGGCTGGGGGTAGGCTATCGTGAACTGGGCTTCAATATCTTCCCATTTTTTCTTAACTCAAGTCTGATCAAACACCTTTCTTTCTGTCCCTTTGCATCCAATTTGATCAATTTTTGCTTTCTTTTTCCTAGATTTCATAATTCCAAGTGAAGAATTAAAAACATATTAAAATTCAAATTTATTCATTAATTCTAAGCAAATATTAGATAATAAAGTGGTATAACATGGCATAATACTAGGTTGAACAATATCCCTATATTTATGTTTTGCTCGTCCTTGAGTAAAATAGAACTACAGTTTCAAGAAAAAGGAAAAGCAATCCTTATCTCACTGTCGTAGGAATCACAGTTGCACTTAGCTTGTGCAACAGGCCCTTTAACTCCTTGGTTACCCCTAGCGGATGAGGAAGGTCTCGTGAGCGTTTATAGAAGATAAACCCACAAAATCTATAAAAAAAAACATTTCTATATATAACATCAGGGAAAAATACATACATATTTTAGTTAACCACATCACTAAGGTTACTGAAGGAGTAGATTACATATAAACATAACTTACACATCAAGAAACCCCTAATCTCCACTAATCACATCTATAAACCATCTAATACAAAGGTACAAGAGCAAATAGTAAATCAGAAATAGCACATATATTCCCTAATGCAAAGTAAAAATCTTTTTTTTTAAAATTTTCAAAAATTTTTCAGTTTTTTTTTCCTTTTGCTGAATTTTCAAAATTTCCCTAAGTATATAGTTGATTAAAACTTGTTGTAATTTCCGCAAGCATATGGTTGACCGCCGCAGCAGTCATGGATGTCGTCCTCAGGGACGGGTTGTGAATTCAGCCTACTAAATGATTTTATCCTTAAATTCGATGGATTCAAAACTAATGACTACAAATCAACTTGATGAATTACAAAATTACAAGACTGAACTCAAATAATTATGCATTGAATTGAGCAAGGCAAAACAAGCATGAAAAAAGACACGATCGACTTCTTCACCTCCTAACTCCTTCAACCTCCATCAAAGTGCAAGAATATGTTTCTGCTCCTATAAGAATGAGAACGCAGATTTAAAAGCCAAAGAAGGGGTTGAGCACGTGCCAAAATAGAGACGAACAAGAGCAAATTAGCCTTGAATTGAACCCAAATTCAGCATACCTAAGCAGAGTATCCAATGCTCAATTTCGAGTGCAACAAACTCAAAATTGAACAATGAAGAAGGACAACAAATTAAGCATGATGAAACTCAAATTTGATACAAAACGAAAGAAATAGAAAAAAAATAATGAAAACTCTCAACACTCATCTAATCTTCTACTTTGTGCTGCTCGAATAGTATTTCCCCCAGCCCCAAGTAATTGCTTCCAATAACTCCCTCGTAACTTATGGCTTGATGATGGTGACGTTTGATGGAATTGATGATGAAGTGAGAGAAGGAGTCATGGCCACAACACAGCAAGCGTATCGGTTCTTTTTTAGGCTAGGAGCAAAGGGGAAGCAGAAAAGGGGAAGAAGAAGAGCTCTGATCACATGACAACCATGCATTTTTTTTAAAAAGTGGAAGTAGACTGGAGAAGGAAGGGAATGAGCTGTGCCATTGGGGAAAGCTTGGCCCGCGAGCTGGAAATGGAGAAGAGAAAGAAGAGAGAAGCGGGAAAACAATGTTCTGGGCATCGGGTGTGAGGGGGGCAGGCCCGAACTAAAGAGAAGGAAGGACAGACTGGGCTCGGGTATGGGTTGGAGGCAGGCTGGCGCGAACTAGGCTTCAGTCTCTTCCTATTTTTTCTCAACTCAAGTCTGTTCCGGCACCTTTCTTTCTTTCCCTTTGCATCCAATTTGATCAATTTTTGCATTCTTTTTCCTAGATTTCATCACTCCTATAAAACAATTAAAAACATTTTAAAATTCAAATTTATTCATTAATTCTGAGCAAATATTAGATAATAAAGTGGTATAAAATGACATAATACTAGGTTGAACAACCCACCCCACATCTATGTTTTGCTCGTCCTCGAGTAAAATAAAACTACAGATCCTGGAAAGAGGAGAAAAAAAACCCTACCTCACTGTCAGAGAAATCATGGATGCACTTAGCATGTGCAACAAGCCCTTTAACCCCTAGGTTATCCCTAGTAGACGGGGAAGGTCTCGCGAGCGTTTGTAGAAGATAAACCCACAAAATCTTTAAAAAGAAAACATTTTAAAATTTTTTCCAAAGTCTATACAACATTAGGGAAAAATATATACATATTCTAGTTAACCAAATCACTTATGTTACTGAAGCACTAGATTCATATAAACGCAACGTACACATCAAGAAACCCTTAATCCCCACTGATGACATTTATACAGAATCTAATACAAAGGTACAAGAGCGCATAGTCAAGCAGAAATAGCACATATATTCCCTAATACAAAGCCAAAATCTTTTTTTTAAATTTTCAAAAAATTTTCAGTTTTTTTTTCCCTTTTTGGAATTTTAAAAGTTTCCCCAAGCATACGGTTGCTTAGAACTAGTTGTCATTTCCGCAAGCATATAATAAACCGCCGTAGCAATTACAGGTGTGATCCTCAGGGATGCGTTGTGAATTTAGGCTACTAAATTACTTTACGCTAAAATTCAGTGGATTAGAATCTAATGACTATAAATCAAGCTCGATAAATTACTAAATTACTAGACTGAACTCAAATAATTACGCACCGAATTGAGCAAGACAAAACAAGCATGAAGAAAGATGCAATCAACTTCTTCATGTCCTAACTCTTTCAACCTCAGTTAAAGTGCAAGAATCTGCTTCTGCCCTAATATGAATGAGAACCCAGATACCAAAGCCATCGAAGGGGCTGCGCATGCGTCAAAATAGAGATTGGTAGGAGCACATTAGCCTTAAATCGAACCCAGATTATGCATACCCGGCCTATTCCAAATATCAAATGCTCAGTTTCGAGTGCAACAAACTCAGAACTGAACAACGAAAATTGACAGCAAACTAATCTTGATGAAACTCATATTTGATACAAAACGAAAGGAGAGAAAGAAAAACAATGGAAACTGTCAACAGTCATCTACTCTCCTCATTTTTGCCGCTCGAATTATATTTCCCCCCACCCCCAATAATTGCTTTCATTAACTCCTTAATAACTGATGGCTTGATGATGGTGACGATGATGGAATTGATGGTGAAGTGAGAGAAGGAGTAACGACCGCAGCACAGCAAGATGATCGGTTCTTTTTTAGGTTGGAAACAAAGGGGAAGCAGAAAAGGGGAAGAAGAAGAGTTGGGATCACATGATAAGCATGCATTTGTTTTTTTAAGTGAAAGTACACTGGAGAAGGGAGGGAATAAGTTGGGCCGTTGGTGAAAGCCTAATCCATGGTCTGGAAACGGAGAAGAGAAAAAAGGGATAAGGGGTAAAACCTTGTTCTGGGCCTCGGGTGTGCGGGAGGCAGGACCGAACTAAGGAGATGAAAGGGGCGAACTACGCCCGGGTATGGGTTGGAGGCAGGCTGACTTGAACTGGGCTTCAATCTTCTTTCCATCTTTTCTTAACTCAAGTCTAATCCAACACCTTTCTTTCTTTCCCTTTGCATCCAATTTAATCAATTTTGCATTCTTTTTCATAGATTTCACAATTCCAAGAATACAATTAAAAACATATTAAAATTTAAATTTATTCATTAATTCTGAGCAAATATTAGATAATAAAGTAGTATCAAATGACTTAATACCAGGTTGAACAATAGTCCCCACACCTATGTTGTGCTCGTCCTCGAGTAAAATAAAATTACAGATCCGGGAAAAAGGAAAAGAAAACCCTACCTCACTTTCATAGGAATCACGGTTCCACTTTAACATGTGCAACAAGCCCTTTAAGCCCCTAGGTTACCCCTAGCGGACAGGGATGATCTCGTGAGCGTTTGCAGAAGATAAACCCACAAAATGGCAAGACTGAACTCGAATAATTACGCATTGAATTGAGCAGGGCAAAACAAGCGTGAGAAAAGATACAATCGACTTCTTCACCTCCTAACTCCTTTAAGCTTAGTCAAAATGTAAGAATCTATTTCTACCCCAATAAGAATGAGAGCCCAGATTTTAAAGCCAAAGAAGGGGCTGAGCACGTGTTGAAATAGAGATGAACAGCAGCAAATTAGCCTTGAATCGAACCCAGATTATGTATACCCTCATCCAAATATAAATGCTCAATTTTGAGTGCAACAAAGTCAGAACTGAAAAATGAAAAATGACAGCAAATTAATCCTGATGAAACTTAGATTTGATGCAAAATGAAAGGAAAGAAAAAAGAACAATGAAAACTCTCAACACTCATTTACTCTCTTGCTTTTGGTTGCTCAAATTATATTTCCCCCAGCCCCTAGTAATTGCTTCCACTAACTCCCTTGTAACTGATGGCTTAATGATGGCGACGGTGACGGAATTGATGGTGAAGTGAGAGAAGGAGCAACAGCCATAGTAGAGCAAGCTTATCGATTCTTTTTTAGGCTGGGAAACGAAGGGGAAGTAGAAAAGGGGAAGAAGAAGAGCGGGGATCAAGTGACAAGCATGTGTTTTTTTAAAAGTGAAAGCAGACTGGAGAAGGGAGGGAATGAGCTAGGCTGTTGGGGAAAGCCTAGCCCACGATCTGGAAATCGAGAAGAGAAAGAAGGGAGAAGGGGGAAAACCATGTTCTAGGCCTCGGGTGTGAAGGAGGCAGGCCTGAACTAAGGAGAAGAAAGGGGTAGACTGGGCTCGGGTATAGGCTGGAGGCAGGCTGGTGCGAACCGGGCTTCAATCTTCTTTCCATTTTTTCTTAACTCAAGTCTGATCCAACACCTTTCTTTCTTTCCCTTTGCATCCAATTTGATTAATTTTTGCATTCTTTTTCCTAGATTTCACAATTCCTACCAAACAATTGAAAGCATATTAAAATTCAAATTTATTCATTAATTCTGAGCAAATATTAGATAATAAAGTGGTATCAAATGACTTAATCCCAGGTTGAACAACAATGATTATGAAAGACATTAAGAAACTCCTCTCTAAGAACAACCGTCCGAAGAAAAAAAAAAATAATAGTAATGCTCTATTCTAAGAGGGAATAGTTTGTGAGAGATGTCGGAAAGCAAACATTTAGAGAACTACATTAGGAGAAGAAAATAACTGATAGAAGTATTTATTTATTATAAAAGTTAATGCTAATGGATAATCTTTATGAAAAAAATATAGTTTTAGATATTATTTTTATTCATACAGGTTAGAGGCAATAATTTCTTTTGTTGTTTTAGTGATTTCATGTTTTAGGTTGATAATTACATCTTTTTTTGTTCTTAATTAGCTTGGTGGCCTTGTAATCTTGCGATCGAATCCATACATGGCTGTTTATTCAAAATAATAATTATAAACAATATTACTAAAAATTACAAAATTACCGATAGTAAGAACAGACTTTATTTTCAACTTTTCTAGGGAAAAAAAGCTTTATAGTATGTGATTCGGGAAAATTGGGGATCCAATGCGGGCTCCACAAAATATACTTATGGGCCTAAGTCGCGGCATTCTTAGGATCAACAAGGGAAACTATCTTGCGGCCTACTAGGAACACAGCCCGAGTGAAATTACAATTTTGCTCCTACCAGCAAGGACTATACATACCCACTTACCCACCTCAGGAAGAGGAGGAATCATGCAGCACCGATAATCACCACCAAAAAGGCACTTATCATACTCCCTGAAAAGACCTACTCTTTCTCTGTGTTGTCTTTCCTATATTGTCTCTTCTTAGGACCCACATTAACTTGACCGTTGGAGAGGCGTTTCCTGAATCCCAATCCGGGGCTGCCCTTTTTGCAAGTTTAAAGCTCGTGAAGTGGATCGCTAGAAGTCTTGCCCTTGCCATTACGTAAGCCCGCTCTCATCTCACATCATCCTTGGAGAAACAAGTAAGTTCCGAAATAGATTTGGCGTTATCTGTGGGGAAAAGAGCGATGAATGACGGTTGTAAGTGATGCCACCTGAGCAGGTTCCAGGAGGGACAAGGCCCTGATAACTGACGTTCATACGGCCCTCGAAGTGAAAGATGCTTCGGAGAGCCCCCAGGTAAATCCTTGCTCGGTCGGGCAATGCCCGCTCGAGTGGAAAGCCTACAACACTGCGGATACACTGAAGCATTTCATGACCACTATGACCGACACCATCCTTTAGCAAGTGACCGAATAAGGAAAGAAGACTACGGAAGCCGTAAAATCCATGAGGCGGCTAGCTACCTTTGACCATGTGCCTACTGCGGGACGCGAGCTGCCCCATAGGCACGCCCCTGCTGAGTTGCTTCGTCAAAGTGACAAAGTAAGAGAGATCGCCCGACCTAATAGGAATGGATAGTCCCGTGAAAGGGACCATGACCGCTCAATGGGAGTATATGCCCGACAGGTCAACTAGGCGGTCCGAGAAGTAAGAGCAAGAGCAAACCTTAAAGCCTCAAGAACGAAGCTCCTGCAGGAGGCGCACTCCTGAGCGTCCTCACCTCGGGAGCGTACGTGCATTTCGTCCGCATGAGGTACATGTAACTATAGTCCTCGCTAGGCCTGACATTCCCAGCACAGTCCTACGAGGACCAGCCTCCCTTGAAGGAGCCCATCGGTAGTTGAAGTGGGATGGCAGTTAGAAACTCCCATCAAGGTGCCCGGGATGGCCGCTTGGACAGGGCCAGTCCCCTTCTCCACGCCTTTCAGTGCCGAGATAATTAATGCTCCCAGGTGTGGGAAGGTCAAGATGCCTACCGTGGAGTTGTATGACAGGACCACAGACCCGGAAGAGCACCTCAGGTTCTATAAGGCTCAAATGTACGACCAAGATGTGGATGACGATGTTTACTGTTGATACTTCTAGGCCACCTTGAAAGAGTGACACAATCCTGGTTTAAGGGCTTAACTCCGAGGAGTATCTCCTGTTTCTAGGACTTCGCAGACCATTTTGTCAATCAGTTCATCGCTAATCCCAAGGAGGAAAGGACTAGCATTCCTGTCAAAGATTAAGTAGGGGTAGCAAGAGTCCTTGGCAGAATATGTAAAATGGTTCCATCAGGAGGCGGCCCTGATTCTTGAATTAGAGGATGGAGTAGCATACACCTCCTTTCTGAAGGGATTGAAGAATGGAAGGTTTAAATTTTCCTTGGTTGAGCAGAAGGAAAGATCCTTGGCCAAGGCTTTAAGTAAGGCCACAGATTTCATCCGAGCAACTAAAATCTGCGCTGAAAAGATAGACTAATTGAAGAATGCTAAAACCCAAGGGGATAGGAACACGGGACTAGCAGACATAAGGCCGAGACCTGACATCCGGGAGTTACGCATTAATGCAGACTCGAGGACATAAAGCCATAGCCCATGACTGCGGTGCTGAAACCCCATAATATACGGAAGTATTGTGAATTTCATGAGCAAAATGATTATAGCACTGCCGAGTGGAGGAAGTTAAAGAAGGCCCTCCACGAGCTTACTGATAAAAGGCAATAGGTCACTCCTCGAAGAGAAGTCCTCGATTCTTTCACAAGGGGCGTGACCCTGTGCACCCGAAACCTCGATAGGAGGAGTGCTCAACAGAGATAGCAGCCACTATCACTGACGGCTATGTAGAGGGCATTACTCGGTTAGCATGGAAGGCCTAAATATGAGGCATGCAGTAGGTCTGATGGCAGAGCAGGGGAGCTGTGTTATGATCCCCACCACGATATTCAGCGGCATTGAGGGTCTCTATTTTACATTATCGCATAACGACCCTTTGGCGGTCGAGCTAAAAGTGGCCAATGCCTTCGTTGGTCGGATTTTAATCGATAACAGGAGCTCTGTTGACATTATCACTTGGGACTGCTTGAGAAGACTTAAGCATCCAGGGAGGGAAATTGTTACCCTCTTACACCCCATCCTAGGCTTTGGAAGATAAGAGGTAAACCCTATAGGAGTGATCAAGCTCCTGTTATGGCTCGGGGGCAAGTCTATGACAAGAAATCTAGAGGTTGATTTCTTAGTCGTAGATGTCCCCGTGACCTATAATGTTATTCTGGGGTGGCCGACCTTACACAGGGTAGAAGCCGTCATTGCATCCTACTTGCTTGAACTTCAATATGAAGCAGATGATGGTAGTGTTAGAAAACTACAAGGAGATTAGAGGACAGCCCAGGAATGCTACCTTATCAGCATTCTGTCATTGGTGGAACGCTTAAGTGAACATAGACTTGCTGAGCAATCGCCCTCAGATAAAAAGCCGTGGATTACACTTCCGCCCCCGTGGAGACCATGACCATTTATAGCCTAACCTCGGCCGATCCTGGAAGATCGCGCCTGTTCACGGCTTAGAGAGCATTCCCTTTGATGAGGGACAACCCGACCGCATAGTCTAACTGGGCTGAGAGATGGATGACAATACCAGACGCGCCTTAGTCAGCCTCCTGCGAGAGTACCAGGATATTTTCACTTTAGGCCATGAGGAAATAATGGGCATTAGCCCTGCAGTAATGGCGCACCAGCTGAACGTGGATCCTACTCACAAGCTGGTGGCCTAGAGGAAAAGACATATGGGGCCTGAGTGGGCTACAGCGGTGATAGCAGAGGTACAGAAGTTATTTGAGGCCGGTTTCATCAGGAAGAAGACGTGCCTGAAGCATAGCTACCCTTTGCTGAAGATAGATAAACTAGTGGATGCCACAGCAGGGCACGCCATGCCAAGCTTTATGGATGTATTCTTAGGGTATCACCAGATTCCTCTATACACTGAGGATCAGGAGAAGACTGCTTTCGTGACCGATCGTAGACTTCACCGCTACAAGGTAATGCCCTTCGTGCTAAAAAAAATGTTGGGGCTACCTACCGGTGCTTGGTAAGATAAATTTTTAAGCCCCTCCTCAGAAAGACCATGGAGGTATACGTGGACGAGATGCAGAGCACGACAAGGATTTACAGGGCACATTCAAAATTTTTTACAAAAACGATATGAAACTCAACCCAAAAAGTGCTTCTTTGGGGTTTGGTCGGGAAATTTTCTGGGCTTTATGATTAGTAGCCAAGGAATAGAGGCAAATCCTGACAAACTTAGCAGTGCTAGACATGAAGCCCCCACAGAATATCAAAGAAGTCCAGTAGTTGACTGGATGCATCGCGGCCTTAGGCTGTTTTATGATAAAATGAGCTGACAAATGCCAGCCCTTCTTTCGTGTCCTTTGGAAGTGCGCTAACTTCGTCTGGGATAAGGAAACAAATGAGGCTTTCCAATCAATAAAGACGTACCTTGCCCGCCTGCCCAAGATAGCCAGCCCAGTACAAGGAGAAATTATACCCCTATACCTGGCCATCTCGGAACAAGCTGTAAGCGTGGTCCTAGTGGTAGAAAGGGCTAAACAGCAAATTCTGGTATACTACATGAGCACATCGTAACAGGGGCTGAATTGAACTACCCTTGATCGAGAAGTTTGCTTACACACTAGTGTGAGCAAGCCAAAAACTTCGCCCTTTGTAGCTCACAAAGCTGCTGCCCTCACCAACGAGCTATTAAAGAATGTTCTACAAAGGCCAGATGCCTCAAGGAGACTCTTTAAATGGGCGGTGGAGCTATCCTAATGTGATGTCACCTTTGACGCGTGGCGGGCAATCAAGGTCCAGGCCTTAGCAGACTTGGCTGAAAATACAAACGCCCCTCCCGAGATAACTACGACCCTCACCTCTTGGCACTTATATGTGGACGACTCCTCCACCAAATATGGGAGTGGGGCCGGCCTAATCATTTAGACTCCCCAGGGTGAGAGGCACGAACATGCCTTGAAGTTAATGTTTAAAGCTTCTAACAAGGAGGTCGAATACGAAGCCCTGTTAGCAGGAATAGAATTTTGCTACATGGTCGGGGCATATTCAATTAAGGCCTATTCGGACTCACAACTAGTAGTCAGTTAGCTCAACGTTGATTACGAGGTAAAAGAGAACACCATAGTGGCATATGTCCGCTGAGTACGAGAAGCTACTGGTCCATTGAACTATTTTTTGATAACACATATACTTTGCATTATCTAGTTTCTTAAAGTCGACTTTTGTTAATGGCCATCATAAAGCCCTTTCAGTTGTTAAAGGGATACCATCCCGTTTCCCTGATCTCACTACATTCCTTTTTCACTATATGCACTAGCCCAAATGCCCGGGCTGAGTAGGTCAACCTCCTCAACTCACAGGTCATGATGAAAGAGAAAATGTTGTGCCCGGACGTGGGCATTATTTGCGCAGGTGCCAACTCGTACTTATTAGAGATATCATAACCAGCTCTTGAATAAGGAATCTCAAACCGTACATCAAGGCTACTCGGTAGATCGCCATATATCCTGTGGGCAGCATATTCGCCGTGGCATCCACCTCGGGAAGGACAAACTTGTAATTCATAGGAAGAAGGTATTTCTCTTCCAAAGTCATCCTCTTCAAAGACCGCACTATCTTATGGTTGGGAAAGCGCGTGCTCGGCCCATCCCAAGGGTCTGAACGCTTGGGCGCCCCGTAGAAGTGCGTACCCTCTACAATAACTTCTTGAGATGACATTTCCTCAGGCTGCCCCCTTTTGGTCATAGAGGTTGAAGAGTGGGAACCCAAAGAGCAGACCTTATCCTCTCGCTTTGAGGAACTAGAACTAGTAGAACACACCTTGATGCTCCATTGAAAAGATTCAGAAGAGGATCGTGAGTTACCTACTGAGTATCCTTCAACCATGAGTTCAGGGACAATCGCTAGCCGTGTAGTTGTTTCGGTTCAGGCCAGCTTCCGTTCTTGAACATCAGACACATAGGAAACAGCGACGTCAATTTTCTAAGGATAAACCACTTCCACCTTAATACTGAGGATGTTGGGGTTGGAAGAGTACTCGCAACTAGACCAGGAGGGTGTTCCGGGCTCATAAATAGGCACTGCGTAGGCAATCTTTTGGGGTTCCCTAGATTGATTTTGGGAAGGGGGAGGGCTACCACTAGACCATCTATTTTGGCTAGAAGGGTGGAAAATTGGGGATCGCGGCCCTTCCCTCACGGTCTGACCAACCATCCTGGGACGTTCTCACGATGACGACATAAGTTATTTAATATAATACAAGGATAAAGAAGCGCGTACCTGAGGGAGTTTGAAGAAGGTTGAAGGATAGGATTGAAGCTAATTAACATTGGTTAAAGATACGAAGGAGGAGGGGTTGAAGGTGGCGAGGAAAATGGTAGAGCTTCTCTCTCTAAAGAACTCGGTTTTCTCTCTAAAAACTTATAAGGACAAACTCAGAATGGCCTCCACTGGAACACCCATTCCCCTTATAAAGAAAGGATATGGAAGGCAAAGAGGTGATGCAGATCCCCAAGACAATGATAGAGCTGAGATGCCAACTAGGCCACAACACGTAGCGCTAAAGCGCACGCAATCGTTAAACAAACAACACAGAAAGCAGTGAGACTAACCCCAATGCAATGACATTAAGGAGGGTAAGGAACATGAGCTGTGTCTCCACTGCACAAAGCACGCCCTAAGGCCGATCGCTACACCTTTACCCAGAGGGCTTAAGGATACGAGGCACGGTTTTCGGCCGATCGCTAGACCTTCAGCCCCAAGGGACTAAGGGTTCTAAGAGCAAAGCCTTGTACCAGTCACTGCGCCTTTAGCCCCCAAGGGGCTAAGGGTCTCATAGCACGGCCTAAGGCTGGCTGCTACACCTTTAGCCCCCAAGGGGCTAGGGGTTTCATAGCACGGCCTAGGACCGGTGGCTACATCCCTAGCCCACAAAGGGCTAAGGGTATCATAGCACGGCCAAGGGCCATCGCTGCACCTTCGGCCCCTAAGGGGCTAAGGGTTTCATAGCACGGCATAGGGCCAGTCGCTATACCCCTAGCCCCCAAGGGGCTAAGGATCTCATGGGACCAAGTCGGTTACTACACCTCTAGCCCCCAAGGGGCTAAAGGTCACAAAGCATGGCCCAAGGTTGGTGGCTATACCTTTATCCACCAAGGGGTTAAGGGTCTCATGGCACGGCTTAGGGCTGGTCACTATACCTCTAGCCCTCAAGGGGCTAAGGGTCTCAAAGCATGACCCAAGGATGGTCGCTATACATTTATCCACCAAGAGGCTAAGGGTCTCATGGCACAACCTAGGGCTGTACCTTTATCTTCGAAGGGCTAAGGATCTCAAAGCACAGCCCAAGGCCGATCGCTATACCCTTAGCCCCTAAGGGGCTAAGGGTCCCATAGGATGGCCTAGGGTGGATCGCTACACCTTTAACACCCGAGGGGCTATGGGTTCCTAAGCACGATCCAAGGCCAGTTGCTATAGCGCCCGACATAGAGCCGGTCACTAATAGTTCGGCCTCAGGTCAGTCACCATCCCTTAGCTCCGAGGGTTCAAGGGTTACACGACACGATTTGCGATCCTCCATTATGCTCAGCAGATGGGAAACGCAACCCTGAGACTAGCAAGCACATAAGAGCATCAGTCGAAAGCCAAAGTCACTGGGCGACAAAGGCAGTCTTCATTGCCACTGCAAACGATTACATGGTAGTTATGTAAAAAAAGGGAAAAAGACGAAGTCCGAGCCTACGGTCACCGATCGTCCTCTTCGTCGGATGTAGGCGGAGCCTCGTTCGTCCCAGTGCTCTCCTCTTGGCTGCCCAAGGGACTCGGTTACGCTCCTACGGCCATAGGGCCAGACTCGTGAGCTCTTTTAAAATAGCCTCTATTTCATTGCAGCCAGCCCTCGAAGATGAACCACCGCAGACTTGTTAGGGTGGACTTTAGGACCGCATCCATGCCTCTACTCAGCACGACTAGGTTCAGGGCCTCATTGACCACTATGGCATAAAAAGTGACCTGAACTAGCTCAAGGAGGCGAAAGTCATGCGTGGCTTCCTCGGCATCAGTTAGGATAAAGTCAGGACATAGATCGCGGTGATCCTCTGGGGGTGGCAGGGGAGGCTGAGACATGTTCCTCAAGTGCCAGTTCAAGGTCTCCCACACGAACAGGGCCATCTCCTCGGTGTCGAGATAGTAGGGAAAGACCATGATTGGGAAACTTCTAGCTAGATAAAAAAAAACCAGACAAAAACGGATATGCAACGCTGCTAAGCAAACCCTATTTTATATACAAAGTGGGGAGCTTCCCAATGCAGCATTTAAACCTTGGGAAACCCCTGGGCACCAAGTTCGAGGTACAAGTGTCCACGAGTGATAGGGCAGCTTTGATGAAAAAGTACCTTTTAAAGTCTACAGTTAGTCACTTCAACTGGAACTTGCTCCACATTCTGCCTATCCACCCATTCGGTTCAGTGTACAGGTAAAATGTGAGAGGCTAAATGATTCGGGAAAGCGAGGGATCCAATGTGGGCTCTACAAAATATACTTGTGGGCCTAGGTCGCAGCATTCCTGGGCTTAACAAGGGAAACCATCTTGTAACCCACTAGGTATACACCCCAAGCGAAATTACGATTTTGCCTCTAGCAGCAAGGACTATAAATACCCACCTGCCCACCTCAGGAAGAGGAGGACTCATGGACCACGCATAATCACCACCAAAAAGGCACTCATCATGCTCCCTAAATAGACCTAGTCTTTCTCTGTGTTGTCTTTACTGTATTGTCTGTTCTTGGAACCTCACATTGACTTGACCGTCGGATAGGTATTTCCCGAATCCCAATCTCAGGCTGCCCCTTTTACAGGTTCAAAGCTTGTGAAGTGGATCGTCAGATGTCCAGCCCTCGCCATCATGTAAGCCCGCTTTTATCCTACGTCATCCTTGGTGAAACAGTATGGAAGAAGTAATATAATAAAATCATATTAATGCGAATTGTATTTTATGTCCCCTACTTATAAATGTCAATTAATTAAAAGTAGAAAACTGTATTCATCAGAAGTTATAGCCACTGAACCCATTCATGGAGACGGAAAAAAGGGTAAATCAAAGAAAATAAGAAATTGGCACAAAATCAATGGACATAAAATTGTAAATTTCTCCTATCATTTTGTCGAAATTGATGCCCTAAATTGTGTCATATCTCTCTTTCTTCCCATATGTACTGCACTGTATTTCCCAACCTGACATATTTGGAAATTATAGAAACATGCTTGAGCCATTGTTAGTGAATACTACATAAAAACGAATTCCACATGTGATGTAGCCCCAAGGAATTCACCCAGAATTGGAGAAGGGGATTTCGATAAGGCTGTAACCAACCTGCCTTAGGTAATTTAGAGAGTGCAAGGAGAAGAGAGAGAGAGTGCTAAATTTCAGCTTCTTCATTTATGCCAGTTGCTATATATACATAGCAGTGTTACATTAGCATGCACCCTATTTTCCTGCTAGCATAACCAACTCTTGCCAACTCACCATCCTCCACAACAAACTCAGTAAATATCTTGAAAGAAAAATAAGAAAATAGAAATATTGTAAAAATTAGGAATATTTGCTGTAAAAACAATTACCCGGTATCAATACTCCCTCCTTGGAGTAGCCCTGGCCTTAAGGCTGAAATCTAGGGTATTTAGGCTCAAAATCATCAGCCATCTCCCAACTTGCTTGCTCCTCACTTAGCCCTTCCCAGTGTAGGAGGTAATGAACTACTGCCTTGTTTTGCCTTTTAACAATTCTTCTTACTAAAAGTTTTTGCAGAACTCTATGAGCTTCTGAACTGCTACCTTGCAACAATGGGGGAATGTAAGGAAGGTTTGGTAATTCCCCTTTGAAAGCCTTAAGCTGATACACATGGACCGTGGGGTGAATTTAAGAATAATCTGGTAGGTTTAATTTGTAAGCCACTAACCCTACGCTGTCGAGCACCTGAAAAGGACCAAAATACTTGGGTCCCAACTTAGCATTAGGCCTCTACTGCACGGTATTTTGCTTATATGCTTGTAACTTCAACCAAACCCAATCACTTATCTAGAAAATTCTGTCATCATCAGCCAGTTGTTTCATTCTTTGTTGAGCATTAAGTAAGTTCTGCTATATTTATTTAATCATTTGCTCTCTCCTCTACATTGTCCTATCTACTGTGCGTTGTTGGATTCTCCAGGTAAATAGGGAGTGATCTAAGAGGCTGAGTGAAAAGAAGTATTGTATCACCATTCAGCAAGGACAAGCCACTTGTCTACCCCTTAGGAGTTTGAACACACATATAGCTCGAATAATTTTCCAGGCACCTATTAAGCACTTCAGTCTGACCATCTGTTTAAGGATGGTAGGCTGAAAATAGCAAGAGATTCACTCCTGAGACTACAAAGAGAGACTGTCAAAATGAACTGAGGAAGATAATGTCCCTATCACTCACTATGCTCCTTGGCATCCCATGCAACTTCTATATATTATCTAGGCAGGCCTGTGCTATAGCTTTAGCTGAATAGGGGTGACCAAAGGCAATGAAATGAGCATACTGACTTAACTTATCTACCACCACCCATATTACTTCTTTTCCTTCGAATTTAGGTAATCCTTCTATAAAATCGATAGAAATATCTACCCAACCCTCCTCAGGGATGGGTAAAGGTTGGAGTAGCCCGGGATGAGCACTAGAGTCATACTTACAAGCTTGGCAAACTGTACATTACCTTACAAAGTGTTGAACATCTTTGTTCATTCCCTTCCAATAAAAGACCTGCTTGAGTCTTTTTAGAGTGGAATCCCTACCTGAGTGCCCACCAGTAGGGGAAGAATGAACCCATTGTAAAAGCTTATTCCTTAAGGAGTCATCCGAGCCCACAAGCAATTTTCCTTATTTCCTTGTCCATTTATGAGTTGGTACTTTGGAAAACTATCAGCATTTTACTGCTTTTGCCGCATAATGTTTTGTAATGTAGGGTCTGTTGTCCAAGTCCCTTCAATAAGGTCAAACAAATCCTACTCTATAGTAGAAATGGCCATCATTAAAAGTTCAAACCCTATCACTCTTAGCAAAGCATTTGCTACCACATTTTCAGCCACACTTTTATACTGTATTTCATAGATCCCATCAATTTAGACAACCAAAATTGTTGGAAGGGAGTTGATATCTTCTATTCAAGGAGATGCTTAAGGCTCTTTTTATATATCAGATTATGAAAGGTCTTCTAAGCAAGTATTGCTCCTACTTCTTCACAGCAGAGACTATAGCTAATAGCTCTTTCTCATACACTAAAAGCTTCTGACATCTTGGTCATAACGTCTTGCTAATAAATGCTATTGGATGCTTATTTTGCTGCAATATAGCACCAATACCCATGCTAGAAGCATCTGTTCCTATATCAAACTACTCTTTAAAGTCTGGAAGAGCCAAGACTAGGGCAGTAGTCAAAGTTTTCTTTAGAGTTTAGAAAGCTTTCTCAATATTCTCATCCCAAAGAAACCAATTTTTTTTTTAGTAATTCAGTAAGTGGCGCATTAGGAAGTGCATAACCCTTGATAAATCTCATGTAGTAACTAGCTAGCCCCAAAAAACTCCTAACATCTTTCTGAGACTTAGGCTGAGGCCATTGAGCAATTACTTCAATTTTCTTAGGATCAGTTCCCACCCCCGAGCCAGATATATAATGACCAAGGTATTCAACTTTGGATATACCAAAGGAGCACTTGCTGAGCTTGGAATAAAGATCTCCAGATGCATAATATGTTCCTTCAAGCTTGAACTATAAACCAAATTGTCATTAAAGAAAACAAGTATAAGCTTCCTTAAGAAATCCTTGAACATAGAATTCATTGAACCTTGGAAAGTTGCAGGGGCATTGGTTAACCCAAAGGGCATAACCAAGAACTTATAGTGTCTTGAGTGAGTCTTTTGGACACATCATTTGGATGCATTCTTACCTAATGATAGCCAGATCTTAAATCAATTTTAGAGTGCACCTTGGAGCCAGCAAATTTATCTAACATCTCTTCAATGATAGGAATAGGGAACTCATCCTTTACTGTGTTTTTATTAAGCTCCTGGTAATCTACACATACCCTCCAAGAGCCATCTTTCTTGCTAACTAATACCACTGGAGAAGCAATAGGGCTGAACTCATTTGGATAACCCCTTTGTCCTACATTTCCTATACCAACTGCTCAATGATGTACTTGTGTTTTAGCAGCTATATGTAGGGCCTGATATTAACAGGTGAGGTCCCCTCCTTAAGTGGAATCCTATGATTAAAATGGCCCCTAGAAGGAGGAAGGGTGTTTGGCTCCTAAAATAAATCCTGGTATGTGTCCAATACCTGTTGTATTTCTGTGGTAACTGGCTATTTGGTGGGAGATTCAAGTGTTATAGAGCTAGCTGGGGTGTTAGATATTAGCTGTAATGTGCACAAATGTCCTGCAGCCTTTAAAGCCTTTACAAGTTATCCTTGAGCCATTAGCTACACATTCCTAACATTAATTCCCCTAAGCACATGAATTCTTCCTAGAAATGCAAACTCTATTTTCAGTAGCCTGAAGTCCCATTTAATTATACCTAAGGTAGCCAACCCCTGTATCCCAAGCACTAGATCACAACTTCTAAGAGGAAGTAGCATCACATCATATTTAAATTCTGTCCCATGCAGCAACCATTTAAACCCTTTACTTATATAATGGCATTACAATTGGTTACCACCAGCTAAGGTAACTGATGGGGCATATACAGGTTCCATTCTGCATCCTAACCACTTTGCCAGAGCTTCATCTAAACAATTATGGGTACAAACTAAAATCCATAAGAATATGTAAGGTTCTCTTTCCCACATGCCCATTGACCCTCATTGTGTGGAAGCCAGTGCTCCCATTCATTGCATTCATGGATATTTGAGGTTGCATCATTTCCCTATTGTCAAACTACTTCCATAGACAATTCTCCTGTGTTAATTACATCATCGTCTCCTTCCTCTTCTTCCCCCAGGACCTCCACTAAGAACAGTTGTTTTCCCTTGTTTTCACATTTATGCCCCCGTTCAAAAGGTTGATCACAATAATAGAATAGACCCTTAGCAATCTCTTTAATCTTATAGAGGCAGGGATCAATTTGATGGGTTTTTGAAAATGTTGGTTGCCATTAGGGGATCTGTTGATGCCACTAGTATTTTATATAGTTTTGGCAAAAGGAACAGGTGTGGGCAATATAGATCTGGAGTAATTTGTCGTTGATTTGGGGGGTCTGTCAGGGGATATTTTCAAGGCCTGAATCGTTTCTTCCTAATATCTAGCGTACTGTCTGGCAACACCCAGAGTTTGTGGGTTAAAAGCTCTTACAAGGGGCTTAACAACACTAGTTAAACCACCAATAAAGCTTTCTAAAAAATAGAAATGAGGCATAGTGGGGTTCCTTACCAACATGAGAGCCTTTAGCTTTTCATATTTGGCTAAGTAATCATCTAAAGATCTAGTTTGGTGTAATTTATTGAAATCCTCAACCACCTTGTTGCCCAAGTTATCTTTGGACCTTGAACAAACATCCACTATGAATTCATCCCATGCTACATTTCTTCTTCCCAGCTAGATCAACCTTCTAATCCTCTTTGATCCTACAAAGACCAAAATACCTTGTGCACTTTGTGATCCAACCGCTAGGGTCATTGTCATCAAAACTTAGAAATTCCACCTTGGGGTTGAACTAAATGCTATTCCTTGTTATCCTCTCAACACCACCACCACCATTGTTTAATCTATCATCCAGAGGATGCACTGAGCCAAAATCTAATTCATCATTTGCTGATGTTGCTGATTCAGTTACTATTACTGATTCAGCATTTGTTGTTATTACTTAGCAATCCTTTGATTTTGCTCAGCGATTTGTTGCTGGAGCCACTATTTTGGCTCTTCCATGAGAGCCTTGACTGCTTCTTCCATGGCCGATATGCTTCGAGTTGGTGCCAGATTAGTTTGATCCTTTTCTCACTAGCCAAACCGGGCTCTGACACCACTGATGCAGTCCTAAGGAATTCACCTAGAATTGGAGAAAGAGGATTTCGATAAGGCTGTAACCAACCTACCTTAGGCAATTTAGTGAGTGTAAGAAGAAGGGAGAGCGAGTGTAAATGTGATCAAATTTCAGCTTCTTCATTTCTGCCAGTTGCTATAAATGTATAGCACTGTTACATTGAGATGCACCCTATTTTCCCACTAGCATGACCAACTCTTGCTAGCTCACCATCCTCCATAACAAACTCAGTAAATATCTTGCAAGAAAAATAACAAAATGGAAATATTATAAAAACTGGGAATATTTGCTATAAAAAGAATTGCCCTGTATCAATATGTTATTGATCCTTCTTCAAAAAAGCTTATTTCAACAACAACTAGTATATAAAAATAGGGCAAAATGGAGATTAAGAGCAAAGATATCAAGGATCCAAAAAATGATAAATATATACATTGTTGAAACCTTGTATAAAAGGGAAGAATGCTGGTAAACCATATAGTGGAATCACCATAATAGAAGAAAATATGAATATGTAGAGCTTCTTTAAGTGGAGTTGTCCAGGAGAGGCTATATAATCAGCATAATTAGGAATAGTTTGATAGAAGATAAAGAAGATAGGAGTGGTTTTGAAGAGACAAAAGGTACCATAATATATGAAGTGACTGCTTGATGATATAGGAGGATTTATTAAAATAAAATTAGAATAAATGAAGTAATGCAAATACTTCAGACATATACATGTTTTGGCAATTTTATCCCTCTAGTTTAAGATAAGCGAAAGTTAAAATTAGAATAACAAAATTTATATACCATAAGTTCTCTCTTGACTTTATATATAACATATATAGGGTACATAGATTAATATTACTTTTGCTTTACATGAAACATTCTAATTTTTTGGAATTCTTGTAAAGTGTTAGCTAATTAACGATATATATTCCTATATTTAAAGATAGTTTCAAATGCTTTCCTCTAAAATTAATTTTGAATAATTGTTGGAAATTATCGTCTACTTAAAGATATTCTCAAATACTTGACTTACTTCCATTTAGCAACTTTGCCATGAGACCATCTCATAATCATATTACAAAACGACCACTTTTATAGTGATTTTAGTAATAATTGATGTTATTAATAGTTGATTTAGGTGTGATTCTAATAAAAGACACTAGTAGTTCAAAAGTCACTATAAAATATGTTATTAGTCACTTCAAATTTTCAAAAGAGACACCCATAAAGAAGTTTGTTTCATAATAAATTTTATGTGAGATGGGCCCTATTCTTGTTTGCGATTGGGGGGGATTTACCTTATAGCTTGTAGCTCCTTATAACTCATTACAGCTTCTTACATCTCCTTACTAAAGGTGGCAATGGATCGGGTGCGAATTGGGTGAACAATCATTTGCATCCATCACCCGTTTTCATAAGCTTCATCCAATCCATCCATCATCCGGAAAAATCAAGTCAAATCCAATCCATCCATCTACCATCCACTGTTGAAAACGGATGGATCGAGTTGTACCTGGGTGGTGAAATCTTATATATAATATGTTAGCAAATTTATAAGGAAAGAAAAAGCTTTAGCTTTTAAGAAGTTTAAAAATTATATTTTAGATACTAGAAATAAATAAATATCAAATTTATGATATTAATTTGATGAAAATCATAAAATTAACAATATAATCGTCCAAAAATGATGTAAAATTTAAAGGACAAAATTAAAAAGAAATTATTTGAAAATAAGGGAAAAAAAAGTGGATCATTAAGTGGGTGATGGATCTGGCGACGGGTTGGATGGAGCTCACCTGAATCTAACCCAATTCGTTAAACTATCATCCATTCATCACCCATCTATTTTGCATGTTCATCTACTTTTTAGGGTCTGGTGGAATAGGTGTTCATTGGATGTGGGTGAAATTTTCAGCGCTAGCCTTACATCTTCTTAAATCTATTCATATATTTTTTATGACATTCAACTTATCATCTATTTTTTCTCATATTTATAGAAATATATATATTTTTTAATATACCACTAATATGAAAAATCTTACAGTTTTTAATGAATATAATATTTGTATAAACATAAAAACATAATTTAACGATATGAATTAACATTTGGGCTTCACATGAAGCATTTATGCCATTATAAAAAAAATAATTCAACAAGTTCTAAAATTATAATGCAAAAATCACATCTATATTTGAGTTTTGACGTGAATCATGCATAAAAATAGTCAAACTACAGGTGATAAAAATATTTTAGCTATTTCATCCATAAGTTTATCGATGACAACTTGGTCCTATGAACATACAATTGAAAATTAGATTAAATTTAATTCCAAAATGTTTAATTCAAATAGAATTTTATTTTTAGGGTTCTATTCAATTTTCTTGAGAAAAATTGTTATTTTTTAAATTTACTTTTAGGAAGGTGAATCTAATATTAATACCTAAAAATCACTTCAAGTGTGGAACATATTTGGTTCTATATGTTTGTCGGGTTGAATTTATCTTATTGACATTTTATTGACTTGTTCAAAGGCTTATTTTCATTAATTATGT